>JAJLXV010000027.1:0-109498 GCA_030571435.1 Myxozyma mucilagina
GCATTATGGGGTTTGTACTTTGGATCTGCGCTCCGCAATGAGGTGACAAAGAAACTTTTCCAATCACTCATCATGCCGCTATGATATCGGGATGCTGCCCGAGTTTCTCCCGAAATGCTCCTACGATGGCGAGAATTTCGCCACTTTTATTTTCTAATCTACTGTTTAGCCATAGCCTTATTAGAACCGACGCAGATGTTTATAATAACCAACTTTCGTTTGTTCGTGGCAGTGGCGATCAGACGATGGAGTTTAGGGCCGAGAGAGAAAACGCCAACAAAGGGAGAACTTGCAAACCGAAATAGTTAATTTATCAATAATGCATTGTGTAACATATTAAGAATTTTTTTGCGCCAAACCTTCCAATTACTCGCGCTTAGATTCGGAGGCAGTCTTGCTGTATTTTTCAGAGAATAAGCTTACTTCAATCTTTCTGGAGGAATAATGCTTGCTGCTGCTGGTCGTATTCGGAATTAGATGATGCGCACGGCTCCGCATCTTTTTCCTGACTACAGCTGCTGCCATTAAATAAGTTGCCAGCCAAACAGAAAGGTTCTATCCGTTCATTAAACTAAATCACTGTAAATGAATTACCACGACGTCATGGCAATCGAACTTGCAAAGAACATCAATCTGCTGTAAAAAGACATCCAAACCTTAGCGACTCGCCTAACGGTTCAGCCGCACAAGCCACCGCATCCAAGCCTCAAGATGGCTTGTGTAAAACAGAAGCTCTGCTGCTGGGACAGCCAAATTTGCATAAATTTATTTAGGAGATTTCATATAAAACAGACATATCGCATGATTCGAAGTTCGACAGAGTAAATGAAAACTGTCATTGAGGAGTAGTTTGCTGTTATCTACTACGATAGCAAAAGTTTTTGTCCATTAGACTCAGATTAATTTCCTGGCAAGAAAGTTATTTCTCAAAGGGTCAATAACCAGAATCGAATGAACTACAAAAAATCCAGCAAAACTCAACAAATTGCAGATTAAACTTGCTGTAGTGGTCGGACATACTTCACTGATACCAAAAACTTGCAACTATGTTTTTCTCTTACCGTTATATGAGACTGCTTTCTCCAGTTGAGCCGTAACAAATTAGAGTCACTACCATCTTAATCGCAACTCTATGACTCATTTTGCAAATATTAACAAAAAAAAACCGCAAATACTAATATACAGGTTTGCTGAAGGAAAGCTGGTGAAACCTGCTTGCGAGTAGAAGCGAAGCTGGTGTAGTTTTTTTGCAACTTTGAGGACGAAAACCTTTGTTTGTTCTACTTTTATTCTACATATCTAGAAGAAGTGACAATAATTTGAAATGTAGCACGGAATAAGATTTATCAGACGACGGCAACTGCTTTTACTGTTTTCTATCAGTTTTATCGGACCCTGGAAAATCTGTAGTGCAAACCGCTGCCTGAGGCTTGGCGACCTTAGGATCTTCAAACCTTAACTTCACACTGACAAATTACAGTTTTTATGATTACATCTTGCTTATCGCCACAGGTGTTAAGAACTAAGAGCCCCACATCAGGACCCAAAAGGTTGCACTAATTCGCAGAAACTTGTTCAAGCCAAATATTGCGAGGGTCTGAGACGATGCAGAGCTGAGTTCTGGTTGAACAGTTTTTTTCCAAAAAGAATGGTTGGCGTAGCTGGCGGTAGTCGGGCTTGTGCAAATTGCAGAAGGCGGCATGTAAAAGTACGTATTTAATAATTATTTATATGGTTATCGGGGTCTACAGAATATTTACTCATAGCTGATTAGTGCGATTTAGAAACTCCTACATGTTTACGGTGCCAAAGAGCGAAATTGCATTGCGGGGGACCTATAACAGGACTTTTATTCAAACAACAACGTGTCGGAAAAACGCATGTCAGCTCTATTCAAGATATCCGAGGAGAGCAAATTTTTGCTGAATTTCACGAACAGAAAAAACGTCGCTATGCACTACAAGAAATTGAAAATGAAGAGACTTCTACAGAATTACTTATCCCCGAAAATGTTGCCTCGTATGTTCCGAAAGGACTCACAGTTTATCCAGGCTTCAATTTTTTGTCACATTGCTTGGATGTGTACGCGCATCAATACCAATCATTTCCGACAATGCGTACTCAAGCCATTCAGATGTGCATGAGTTTCTTTCCACGGCTTGTCCTTTCACAGTCCAACTTTGCTGCAACTTATGCTGCTCGAGCTATTGTCACTGGATATTTTGCAGCTTTAACGGGCGATGAGAAAGTGAATTTAATGAGTGTAAAATATTACGCCGAAGCAATTCAACGACAAAAGAAAGCTATCAAGCTAGTAGCGGAGTCAACTGAAAGCTCTGCAACATCAAGTCCAACTGAAAATACAACAGCTCTTCAGTCGTTAGGTCATGTCCAGGAAAAGCTCAAGGACGATTTTACTACGACAGGGTTATTGCTACCGTTTTATGAGGAAGTAGTAATTACAACTACTTTCAACTCTTGGAGCAGCTTGATGAAGAGTATGAGAAATTTGCTTGAATTCGTTGGCCCTAGAAGTTATCATTGTGGCAGCGGACAGGAACTTTATAACGGAGCTTTGCATATGCTTTCCGTCTTTCACGCTTGTTACCCAACAGAGTCACATGAAATGTTTCTTAGGCCCGAATGGCGTGGATGTGGAATACCAGGACGACCAACTTCGTTGCTTGATTTACAGTTGGAATATTCATTGAGATTAGGAGAGTATAGATTAGAAGCTAAGCGGATATTTGAGAATTATTTCACAAATGACCTTAAAGCTACGATGGATTCAGATAAAATTAGAGCTAGAATTAGACCGGAATACGCTAATGAAGAAACGTGGAAAAGAATTAAGGAATTGCATTATGAACTTACTGTTATGGACAGTAATCTGAAAATTTTAAATAAACACCTCATCGGTGATTTAAGGCACGAGTTACGACCCGCTGAGGTACAAAATCTAGAGGATTATGAGATGTTAGACTTTTTGCGTGATGAAGTACGCTGCACGCACTGCGCAACAGATGAGATATGGCGGGAGACGCATTTTGAAAAACCATGTTTTTCGTTTCCTGCTACTCATTATTCACATTTTATTGCTATTTTTTCAGGTGTTGTTGCTAGAGAACTCATCGCAGACTTGCTATGTTTCACTGCTCCGGCTTTGTTTTTTGATTCACCAAAACATTATAACCTCAACTCCAGAATCGACGCCACCTTCTACACTATGGTTGACGAGTACGTCAAGAATCAAAGAGAATTGATACACCATCAAGATAGCATTGTCATACAACTGGTACGATACGGCATACTTGCAAAACGCCGTCCACTGTTCATATACACAGCTTTTATTCTTGACGGCCGGAGTCCTACCCGGGATCGACTTGTTAGAGGTTGGCTTTGGGATATTCTTTCAACTGTTTATGACGTTGACAATGAGGGTTTCACAGTGCCAGGAATTGATAGAGCACTATGTAAAAAAGAGTTAGAGCATTTCAGAGCATTACCAGTTTGCCCGGGGTGTAATGAGCATGTTAGAGGGATTTAGAGCATTTAAAATCGGGAGTTTTACATTAATAGATTGCTTTTTTCAAGAAGAAAACGAATAATTGAATTATAATAAGTTTTAATAGATATAGACATGTATTTACAGAACTCCGACCCTCCAACCAATGCCAAAACAGAATGAATAAAGTAGAATTTGATATATCGTTTCAGACGGCTCTACAATCCACTGAAAGAGACAGTGACGTAGATTCCTATTGAGACAGCGCCAAGTACACCAACGATCGTGCTCGGTGAGACGCTACTACCGGATGCAAGATTCGTACGATCGCGAAGATTTTTATCATATTGTGCAGATCGGGCATATGTGTGAACAGACGAGTAATTTGGCTGTCTCGTTGATGATGAACGCGGTGTGTAGCTCTTTGATGAAGATGGTTTAGATGCTGCAGATGCAGATGACGATGTCGATGATGATGACGGATTTGAGGATGATGATGTTGTTGATGATTGAGTTTCAGATTTGGGCGGTGAGTCATCTGGTGTTGTTCCATATCTCTTTGAGCCATTTCTCTGAGCTCGAAATTCTTCATAGGCTTTTTGTTGTCGTACATGTTTATCGTAATCCTACCAACAATTAGTCACCAAGATCCAACCTGTTACAACTGAACAGACACATACAAAATGAGGAACGTCATCATTCATTCCAGTTGCATAACCACCTCCCAAACCTGAATTAACAGGATTATAGGCATGAGATCCCTTTGGCACTTTTCTACCGCCAACAGTTTCATAATAATCTCCCGATCCAGCATGTCTTCCTGTCGTAGTTCCTTTTGCTCGCGTACGATTCAATCCAGAGAACGGTTGCGTCCGTCTTTCACCGGGAGTTCTATAAAACGCGTTTGTCTCCCTCATCGCCGAAGACGCGTTCCTCTCTCTGATCTTATCATCATAATCTCTTTTCCGACTCGCATTTCCCAATATCGAATAAGCTTCAGAAAGCGCGTCAAATCTTCGTCGCGCATGTGCTCTATCTGGAGCCGATTTATGTAATACCCGATCTGGATGATATTCTTTCGACAGTAAATAGAATTGCTTCTTGATCTCTCGCGCAGTGGCGGTATGTGGAAGATTCAGTGCATCATAATGATTCACGAATCCAGATGCGAACAAACCATACGTCGCCCGCATTCCTCCGCCTTCTCACACCTCCAAGGTAAATTGAAGAAAATCAATTGAGTGCTTGTATTGTGACAAATGAGCCTAAATGGAGACCTTAACAAGTCACTATTATCAAAGTCGAGTACTTGCTCGTGCACACGAGTCTGGACCTTAATAACGTTGAACGCCTAATTTGAAGACCTAACCCGATTCTACATCTTGAAGTTTTCTAACTTCCATCTTCAGATCTATTTGTCTCAAAAACAAGAAAAAAAGAATCACTCGCATCTTTTATCAATAATGGATACAATCAACCATTCAAAAACTAAACAGTCTGATTAGAAGACTTGCTTTAAAATCTCCATAGCAGGAGAATAAGAACCCTAACTTCAGACAGCCCGACTCTTCCAGTATTAGAATTATTTGATTTAAGCAATCTAGTCGACAATTGGATGAGTCTATTGATATGCCATATTGATATGCCATATTGATTTTGTGATTGGTATTTAGTTATATTAATCTGATTTCGCCACAATGAAGACTTCCATATGTCTATGCAAGGCTTTCTGGAAATACATCTTAAATTTTTACTTATGACGATATCCATCCTAAGGATTTGAAAATAGGATCGTCTTTTGGAATTATATTTAGCTGTTCTGTTTTGGCCACTATTGCCTATTAAACTCTTCTTATTGAGAATAGCGATTTTAATAGTTATGTGGAAATCAAATGCAGGAGTTCTCAACAGTCATACTTCCTCTATCCAGACAAGTTTCAACATTTTTTATAGACCATCTAATGTAAAGATGTCTGCTTTCAGTACTAACTTTAGCTTTTAATCACTTTGGTTTTTATTTATAGTTTCCATATGTGTTGAAAAGTGCTCTGATGAGTCGAGTTCGAAAGATCTGGAAATGCCAGACCTTTGTACCGAATCATACATATTTGTCATCTACATGTCTTCTATGGTGCATGTTTTTACCCTCAGAAGTGTGACCTCTACTAATCCACCCATCTTTTCGAACAATCTTCCTGTATAACGCAAAGGTGCGAGCAATTCCTAAATCCTCTGATTCCCAATCTAGTAATAGTCCTGCCCGAACCCTAAAGAATTAGAGTTTAGAGAGTGTAAACTCCGAGGTACGGAAAACTTGGACCATAATCATACAACTTTTTGAATAAATATACGCTTTTAGAGCTGGTGTTTGTCAAAATGACTGCAGAAAGCGAGTTGGTTTCTGCTGTTGAAGCTGTGTATCGTATGTTGCTTTCTTTTATTATCTAGCTAATTAGTAAGGTAGAATCGTACTGACAAGAGATCTCTATAGTCGAGTCCAAGACGAAAGATGTTGCTGAACCAGGCTCAGACGCATCAGACGACGACGCTCCCGGTGCTGTAGCTGGAGAAGCTGGAGCTGCTGCGCCAAAGAAGAAGAAAAAGAAATCAAAGAAAAAGAAAAGCTCTGCGAAGCCGACACAGACTGAACCACCTTCTGTCGGATTATCGAAAATATTCCCCGATGGAGTGTATCCTGAGGGAGAAATTTGCGAGTACAAGGATGATAATTTGAATCGGATGACTAATGAAGAGAAGCGATACCTTGATAGAATGGATAATGATCATTTAAATGATTTACGTAAAGCTGCGGAAGCGCATCGCAAAGTTCGACAATATGCTCAGAAATTTATTCAACCTGGTCGCACTACCACTGAGATTGCAGAGATTATTGAGAACGGTGCTAGGGCTCTTGCTGAAGGTGACGGTAAAGATGCTGGTGTCGGATTTCCTACTGGATTGAGTTTGAATCACGTTGCAGCGCATTACACGCCAAATGCTGGAGACAAGACTGTGCTGCAGTACGATGACGTGATGAAGGTTGATATCGGAGTGCACGTAAATGGTTGGATCATTGATTCTGCGTTCACAGTGGCTTTTGATCCAAAGTACGATAGATTGCTTGAGGCTGTTAAAGATGCGACAAACACCGGTGTGCGTGAAGCTGGTATCGATGTTCGTTTGTCGGATATTGGTGCAGCGGTGCAGGAAGTCATGGAGAGCTACGAAGTTGAAATTGACGGCAAAACATACCCTGTCAAGTCTATCCGAAATCTTAACGGACACACTATTTTACAACATCAGATTCACGGAGGAAAGAGTGTACCGATTGTGAAAAATGGTGATCAGACGAGAATGGAGGAAGGCGAGACTTTTGCTATTGAGACTTTCGGAAGTACAGGAAAAGGTTATGTGCATGAGTCTGGTGAATGCTCGCATTATTCAAAGAACGCTGATGCAGGACACGTTCCACTGCGTCTTAACAAGGCAAAGAGCTTGCTAAACACCATCAACGAGAACTTTGGAACTTTGCCATTCTGCAGAAGATACCTTGATCGTCTTGGTGAGGACAAGTATTTGCTTGCTCTCAAAAACCTTGTTCAGACTGGCGTTGTGACAGAGTACCCTCCTCTTGCGGATATTAAGGGCTGCAAGACTGCGCAGTTTGAACATACTATTGTGCTAAGACCTACGTGCAAGGAGGTAGTATCGCGGGGCGACGACTTTTAAAGTAAATATGTATACATGTTATATATTTAAAGACATTACTTTTGTAGATAGAACGTTATATATTTAGTTTAACCGGGGGGAAGGTTAGAGATGTCGACAATCTCATCTGCCGTCTTTTCCTGTTCCTTTACTGCGGCATCGACGGGTGTGCGAGTAAGAGCCATCATACCTTAGACGATTAATAAATTGCCAAACAACCATGAAGAAAAATTAAAGTAAAACATACCACTTCGAGCAAGTTCAAGAACACCGAAAGGCTGAACAAGAGAGATGAAAGCCGAGATACGAGCTGGTTTAGCGCAGACCTCGACCACACATGAATTTAGGGAAATGTCAAGAACTTTTCCTCCAAATTGATGAGCGAGTTTAGTGATAGCATCGAGATGCAAGTGCTTGTGGCGGAGAGCCTCAGATGGGGCAAGGCGCGATGGATGGTAATCGGGGAAGTCACCCTCAGATTCAGCAGCAGCCTCATCAGCAGCAGAATCAGCTATACCGTGCTCGTGGTGTGCAAGAAGCTCCTCGAAGTACTCGGGACCAAGGAGAGAGATCTTTGCTAAGAGAAGTTCGCGCTGGATAGTGGGCGTGTGGGTGTAGTCCAGCACAGCCCAAACGGGAACAAGGTCCTCGAGCTGACGACGAGCCTGCTCGATGACACCATCCTGACCCTGAAGAACGATAGTCATACGCGACAGATCTTTGACTTCAGTGTTGCAGACGACGAGAGAGTCAATGTTGAATCCACGAGCAGCGAGAATACCAGCGACTCGCGAGAGCACACCAGGCTCGTTCTGCACAAGACAGTTGAGAACATGAGCGGCCTCGGGAGCATCAGACACCGGAGGCATCTCGTACAGGATCGACGAGACCGCAGTCTCGGCTGACCATGACGGAGTCTCGATTTTGGGGGACTGCGGGAAGCGGGCACGGCGGTGAAGCGCTTTGTACGCGAGCGCAGAGGTCGACGAGCCCGCGGGTTTGCTCGCATTCCGCGACGTCGAGAACGCACGTGCGAGCTGCCGCGAAAACATAGGCCGAACTCCGGACATGTGTTTTATGTTTCGCTGATCAGGACACAAGAGCTTGTGGAGAGAGTGAATAATATCCAGGTCCTCTTTTTTTACCTGCAATTTCGAGCCGCGCCTGACTCTTATGTTTAAACTTTCTTTTTCGGGCCGATTTCGCTCTATTTTTTTGACGCGCCCTAAGGGTTTGCGACTCAGTTCGACTTACCTAGTGCAGCAGATCACTACATTCAACATGTAAAAAAAATTGATGTTTGCATTGGCAGTTGCTGCGCATGAAGTAAAAAAACACAGCCAATCATTAGAAGATGAGCTAATTAAATTATTAATAATACTGAGCATGTCAACATTTTATCATTGACACGTATATTGCAATAAATTTCGATATGTTGCATATTGTGTTTTATGTCATTCTGAAGCTGCTATAGAACATAGCAGAAAGAAATAGACAGGACAATTTACTATAGCTATTGGAGCCGTCATTGCACATCTGGATTTTTGCAAATTTCTTCATAAGATGTGAGGTGCGTACTAACAAATACCAGAGCTGTGAATTTTGTAGAATTTAAGGAAATTCGGATAACTTAAATCAAAAAACACAAAAATGCAAAAAGCAAAACCGTTTTTCTACTGAGATAAAAGAGAAATGAAAAATTCTGAAGCAATAATTATGTAAATTCAAATAACTAATATTTCCCATTTCCTCTCTGTTAAAGACCTGAGCTCAACAACAAGCAGCTGATTGCTGAAGTATTTATACACTGCATGTGATTGGTGATAGTCTTCAGAGTGTGTTAGAAGACTTGAACTTGGAATCTATTTTTTCACACTGAAAATGCTCGAAAAAGCTCAAAGTTTGGCAAGTCAAAAAACTACTCAAAAATTAAGTGGCTTAATATCATTGAAAAAAAACAAGAATAGAATAAGGTGCTCATGAAGAAGAATCCAGCTGGATATCATTGCTCGAAACCCTACACTTCAGGATTATGATGGCATCTGATTAGGCTGATCAAAGTGTGAAGTGCGCAAGGAGCATGGGCCTTGTAACTCTCACTCTAGCTCCCAACCAAACACTTCTCCGCAGTTTTGGTCGCCGTCATTTAGAAGCCAATTCCGCCAGATTTTGCACCAGATTTTCTGTATTTCTGTGCTTTATTTATTACCAGAAAGAGCTAATTGATTCACGCGTTGCTGCGTGTCCAACCATCTCGCTTTTTGGTTGATACCCGGTAGACTTCCTCCCCACCAACCAGCATCAACCAGCACCAACCCTCCCGACTCCTCTGCGACTCGCGCTCCCGCGATTCCCAGACAGAGCCCGCCACGACGTCTCTGCCCGTATCTTCTGGTCCGGCCCTGCTGCGCCGTCGCCAATCTTCCTCGCGACCGAGCTCCTCTCTGTCTCCTTCTCCGGCTCCAAAGCGACCTCGCACCGAGAAAATGCCGATGCGAATCGAGCCCGTCATCACCTCTGGCTCCGCTAAGAATAACGGTACTTCCGAGCTCGCTCCGATAAAGAATGGCAGCAGCAGTAACACACAGCCCATTGCTTTGCAGCACTCGTCTTTGTATGACGAAGAAGACAATTTCTATGGTGTCTCGCGCACAGAGACCACTCGACTAATGATCCAGGCGCTGCACGAGCTTGGATTCGCAGAGTCAGCCGCTGCCCTCGAACGTGAATCCAACTGCACCATCGAGTCGCGTGAAGTTGCTGAGTTCCGTTCCGCTGTACTGGCTGGCCAATGGACTGCCGCTGAGCGATTCCTAGGTGCGCTTGAGCTACGCCCTGGTGCTGATATAGTTCGTCTCAAATTTCGTATTCGCGAGCAAAAGTTTTTGGAACTACTCGAGGCTAGAGAGACGCTTTCTGCAGTGGCTGTTTTACATCATGAGTTAGCTTCTCTGCGATCAGATACTGCCCGTTTACACGAACTCTCAGGATTAGTCATGTGTGCGACTGCAGAGCAAGTGCGTGCCAGCGCTAATTGGACAGGTGCTGCAGGAGATTCACGCGCTCAGCTACTCGCAGCACTTCAGAACCACGTCTCACCAGCACTGATGATACCAGACCATCGCCTGGCAACGTTACTGGGCCAAGCAGCATCGTACGAGGAATTGAAGTGCACGTATCACAACCGGGCAGGCCCCATATCACTTTACGCTGACCATGTCTGTCCTCGGTCAGAGCTACCAACAAAAACCACGCACGTGCTCACTGATCATGTTGGAGAGGTATGGTTTATAGCGTTTTCAAACGACGGAACTATGTTAGCATCTGCGAGTAAAGATCTATCTGTTATTATCTGGGATATACGGTCTTTCCGTAAATTACACGTTTTACGTGGCCATGCCGAACACGGCGTTACTTCGCTGGCCTGGTCTCCAGACGATCAAACTCTTATTACATGCGGTTACGATCGTTGCGCAAAGCTCTGGTCGGTTAAAGATTGCTCATGCATTCTCACAGTTCCTTTTGCTGACTCTGTCACTTCATGCGCGTGGGCATCTTCTGGTACCGAGTTTTTGACAGGATCATTAGATATTGACAAAGGTATCACGATTTGGTCATATTCAGGTTCAGTCATCCACCGTTGGAGCGGGTTCCGAGTATATGATCTTGCGCTTACACCAGACGGGAACAAGATCGTAGCCATCTGTAACGAAAACCGACTACGAATCTACTCCAGACACGATTACAAGATGATTGCAGAGATACAGCTTCAAGCAATTATGACATGCGTCACGATCTCAAGCGACTCTCGATACGCTCTTGTCAATATTTCTGCAAAGGAGATTCACCTGTGGGATATTGAGAAAATCCAGCTTGTCCGAAAATGTGTCGGTCAACAGCAACAAGACTTTATTATCCGTTCTTGCTTCGGCGGTGTAGCTGATAACTTTCTCGTATCTGGCAGTGATGATGCTAATGTGTACATTTGGAAACGACAGGACGGAATGCTTATTGATGTCTTACCGGGACATACAAAGGGAGTCAATTCTGTGGCGTGGAATCCAGTCAACAAGCACATGTTTGCGTCAGCCAGTGACGATAACACGATTAGGATATGGACAAGTGATTAGGTTTGGCACTATCTTCGTTTTACTTTTACTATGTTAATTGTTCTTGGAGGATTATTTAAGGCGCTTGGTTTCTTTTTATTTTTCGTTGTGTGTGTTTTTGTATCTATCGTTATGTTTTTGGTCTCCTATTTATCAATGCATGCTATATATTAACAAAAGAAAAGAACAATTACTCTCTTTTATCCGCACCGAGTTTCGCAACAACTTCATCAATTTTCTTTGCAGCCCATCCATACCTCATATTCGGAATCAAGAATGGCCGTAAATCAAATCTGTTGTCATCAGGAGAATATGACTCTGCGTGATATGCTGGAGTCATGATTGTCATTTTGTGTCTATTAATTGCGTAATAAAAGAAAAAGTTTTTGACTTTTGTAGCAATCTGCTCGGCAGTTAATCGAGGCGTCCATTCGTGATAGAGTTTGATAAACATAGAGTAAGGACCACATTTATCAATTTTACGAAGACGACCAAATATTGAGAGCTCTTCGTATGTCATTCCCATATCTGCTTCATCGGACTGCACGTATGTTTCCGTTATCGGTTCGAGTTCTGCGGTAGGTGTAGCGTCGAGGAAGGATTGTAGAACTGGCATGTTATACTCGTCTCGTGCGTAGGCTATGAATGCTTTAAGATCCGTCTTTGAAATACCTCCGATAGGATTAATGTCAGCAGAAGAGCAATCGTATTTAGTCAAGTATCCGCGCAAACATTCGTCGACATTAGCGCTTCCTAAAACGAGTAATCCACCAACCCGTCCTCGCACCCAGGGTAATAACTGGGCAAAAAGATAAGCAAACACCATTCTTAGTCGCGCTTGGATATTCTGTAAAGCGAGATTCTCGGCATCAGTACCACCGTGGATTCTGAACATTGGTTTCATGCCAGTCACGCGAACGAAAACTTCTCGGACAGCGCTGACTGCTAGATCCATATTCATATCAACATGATAAGAGCCGACGTCATTTGCAAGACGAGTTGCACGTTGACGAGTGTCGAAGGACGAGTTTTCAGTACCCATGTAACAAGTATGGAAGATTCGACTAGCAAATTCGCTAGCGTCGGTAGGAATGTATTCTGATTCAGGTTCTCCAATAGCTCTGCGTGCGTCACGAATAACGTCCTCATTTCCGTCTTCGCACGCACTAACAACTAATCTACACATCGAGTGCACAATTACAGCCGTTGAACAAGAATCAATACCGCCAGAAAGCGGCAGGAAAAATCCAGCAGATTTAGATCGTCGTAAGTAATCCCACATCCAGCATGCAGGTCCTAATGCAATTTCCTCTTCAGGTCTGTGGTATCTAATAGCTCGTGGTTTGGTAGGGACGATTGTAGGGTCGAATGAGGATCCGGATTTGGAAAGGGAAAATGCTGCTGGAATGCGTTGGTAGGATGGAGTAGTTCGGCTTTGAATTCCGTGGGACATTAGTGATCTATATGATCTGACATCTTCCAAGTCAACTGTAGCAGTGATAACTTCAACGTCATTAAGTGAAAACTGTGAACCCTGTCCGACAACTTGTCCATTGACAACAATTAATGGACATCCGTCGTAATAGAGTCTGTCACCATCGCAGCCGCGCTGATTCGCGTATAAGTAAATACCACCACATTTTGCCGTGGCTTCGGTAATGAGATTAAGTCTGATGTCTAGTTTACGCAATTGATGATGTGAACCAGAAGAGTTTGTGAAAATTTCGATTCCGTCAAGCGACATGTCGATATGTGGAGAATCTGGAGTAAACAGCTCTTCACAAGTCTCGGCTCCAAGAACAGTATCAAATGCAGAAATGACAGCGTCACCAAAATCAACCTCATGCTGTCCGGTAATTTCAGAGATCATACGCGGCAATGCGTATTTCTCGACGTGTCGCGGTTTCATCCACGGAGTGAAATATCGCATTTCGCGGTAATTTCCGTCATTGGCAAGCCATAGTTTGGGACGAATTAGCAGGATTTTGTTGTTGTATGAAAGCATTCGACAGTTGTACCGCACATTCTTGTGCATGACGGGCATTCCGACGTCAAGAAGGATGCCATGACATTCTTCATTCTGTAGAAGACGGGCATACATTTCCCAAGAGTGCAGGAAGGTATCGCCTTCGAGAAAGTGATCTAGACATCCATATCCACTAACTGATTAGTACATTCAACTCAATTGCAAAAATAACAAAAAAATCGTACGCTATTTCCAGCTCAGGACCTACTCGAAGGGAAGACCCTTCAGCCTTTGCCTGAACAATTGAAGCGACAATACGTTCAAGATTGCCCTCGAAATCAAGAGCCCATTGATTAAGCGCACTAGGTTGGTCAGTAAGAGTCTAAAGCTTATAAAATACAGTACACAATACACACCATGTTGAAAGCGTCACGAAATGACCCATTGCGCGCGTCCTTATTGTAATTGTCTGCGCGTATTTCCAGCAATCGCTTGAACAATTACAGTTGCTCTCATATTCTTGAATGGGCTCCCAATTGACTTTTCAGCCCAACTCAGGTAAGCATGTGAGTCTTTGTGATCTATTGTGTGACTTTGATGTGACCCATTTAGCGATAACCAAAGACACACGACAGAGTGACGGTTGCGCCACAAGTCGCGCGGCAGTGCAATCGATTGGCTGAGAGCGCGCGATACGCTGAGCGCAGGCCGCCGGCCGGACTAAGCCAAAGCGCTTTGAGCCTTTCTTCGCCGACTCTTTCTTCCTCTTCACCGCTCCTCTTGTCTGAACTCACCAAACAATGGTAAGTATTCGAGTGGTTTAAAGGTCGATTTTGGCTGCAATTGGGACTGTTTATTGACTGGTTTTTTAGGCCGGTGCTATTGAAAACGCAAAGAAGACGCTCAAGAACCTCGACGACGATGGACAGTATGGTAAATGCCACTCTCCCTCTCCGATAGCAGTCTTTGGCTGTTATATTTCCAATTCAATGTGCTAAACTATGTCTTTTTCAATTAACAGGCTCTGTCTACTCGGTCTCGGGTCCTGTCGTTGTCGCTGAGAACATGATTGGATGTGCCATGTACGAATTGGTGCGTGTCCAGCTCCCTCTCTCTCTAATTTCCCTCTCTGAACACAATTGCTTACTTTCTCTCTTTCATTGCACAGGTCCGTGTCGGTCACGAGAACTTGGTCGGTGAGGTTATCAGAATTGAGGCCGACAAAGCCACCATCCAGGTCTACGAGGAGACTGGTACGTTATCACCGCCGCCCCCCTCGTCTTATCTATCATATCTCGCGCCCTTCAATGCATGTAGCTAACTTTTGTTTTTCTTTCTTCTAGCTGGTGTCACTGTCGGTGACCCCGTTCTCCGTACCGGAAAGCCCCTTTCCGTCGAACTTGGTCCTGGTTTGATGGAGACCATTTACGATGGTATCCAGCGTCCTCTCAAGGCCATTCAGGAGCTCTCTGGCTCTATCTACATCCCCCGTGGTATCGACACTCCTGCCCTCGACCGTTCGATTGCCTACGCTTTCACTCCCTCGCCCAACCTCAAGGTCGGCGACCACATCACTGGCGGTGACATTTTCGGTTCCGTCTACGAGAACTCCCTCCTCTCCGACCACAAGATCATCCTTCCTCCCCGTGCCCGCGGTACCATCACCTGCATTGCCGAGCCTGGTAACTACACTCTCAACGATACCGTTCTCGAGGTCGAGTTCGAGGGCAAGGTCTCCAAGTTCTCCATGTTCCACTCGTGGCCCGTTCGTGTCCCCAGACCTGTGTCTGAGAAGCTCACTGCTGACTACCCTCTTCTCACTGGTCAGCGTGTTCTTGACGCTCTTTTCCCCGTCGTCCAGGGAGGTACCACCTGCATTCCTGGTGCTTTCGGATGCGGTAAGACTGTCATTTCCCAGTCTCTCTCTAAGTACTCCAACTCCGACATCATTATCTACGTCGGATGTGGTGAGCGTGGTAACGAGATGGCTGAAGTACTCATGGATTTCCCTGAGCTTTCTATTGAGATTGACGGCCGTAAGGAGCCCATTATGAAGCGTACTACTCTTGTCGCCAACACCTCCAACATGCCTGTCGCTGCTCGTGAGGCTTCTATCTACACTGGTATCACCCTCTCTGAGTACTTCCGTGATCAGGGTAAGAACGTTGCTATGATGGCTGACTCTTCTTCCCGATGGGCTGAGGCTCTTCGTGAGATTTCCGGTCGTCTCGGTGAGATGCCCGCTGATCAGGGTTTCCCTGCTTACCTTGGTGCCAAGCTTGCTTCTTTCTACGAGCGTGCTGGTAAGGTCGTTACTCTTGGTTCGCCCAAGCGTATGGGTTCCGTCTCCGTCGTCGGTGCCGTTTCTCCCCCTGGTGGTGATTTCTCTGACCCTGTTACCGCTGCTACTCTCGGTATCACTCAGGTCTTCTGGGGTTTGGACAAGAAGCTTGCCCAGCGAAAGCATTTCCCTTCAGTCAACACATCGCTTTCTTACTCCAAGTACAACAACGTCCTTAACAAGTTTTACGAGTCTAACTACCCTGAGTTCCCCTCGCTCCGTGACAAGATGAAAGAGATCATCTCTGACGCTGAGGAGCTTGAGCAGGTCGTTCAGCTTGTCGGAAAGTCTGCGCTTTCCGATGCCGACAAGATCACTCTTGAGGTCGCCACTTTGATCAAGGAGGACTTCTTGCAGCAGAACGGTTACTCTACCTACGACGCCTACTGCCCTATCTGGAAGACCGCCATGATGATGAAGGGATTCATCTTGTACCACGACGAGGCCCAGAAGGCTGTTGCCTCTGGATCCAACTGGAACAAGCTCAGAGAGGCCACCAACGAGGTCAAGTACGCCATCTCTTCGTCTAAGTTTATGGAGCCCAGCCGAGGACAGGCCGATGTCACTGCTGAGTTTGATAAGCTCTACGCCAACGTTTCCGAGAAGTTCGCCGCTGCTTCTGAGTAAATGGTTTTTTACATTCATTGACAGGTTTTATCATAATTGGCGCGCGCGGTAAGTAGAAGAAGACACCAGGAAGGAGGTGGAAGAGACTTACAATAAGTAAAAGGTTTTTAAAAAAAAAGACATAATTATAGAATTTTTGAAACGTCAGGTGGTCTTTATCGTGTTTTGAAGTAACTACGAATAGTCAGGAAATTGCTTTTCATTTATTGTTTAGTCAATTATTTACTTCTTTATCTTTTTTTTTCTTTCAACATTTATTTATTTACTTTTTTGGGATGTGTAGTTGCAACGCAAAGGTACAGTTGTGCGTTAAAATGCGGGTAAGTTGACAATATATAACTCTACTCGTTTGTTTTCGTTAGTATTTTCTATTCTCTGTATGTTTTTTTTTCTCTCTCTCTATTTATTTTTTTGAGTCATTGTGTCTATGAATTTTGATAGCATTGTGGTAGTAATAATAGTTCTTTTATCATCATATATATATGTACAAGAAATTAAAGTAAACCTTGCTTTTTAAGATCGTTGTAGACCTTTTCACTCATTACATTACCTTCATCATCTTCAACTTCAACAGCTTGTTCCTGCAAACTTTCCTGAGCTCGTTTATCTCTTTTAATCTTTCTCCATAATGTAAGAGCATCTTGTATGCTAGTAATTTCTCTAAACAGAGTTGAGTTTTGAATTCCAAGACATCGTAAGCCATGCACATGCCTTGGTTCTAGAAAGTGCTTATCGAACGCTTTGCGACCCATGTAAACAAAATTTCCACAAATTTCACATGGATATTCAACACCGAGTCCATGTAATTTCCATAACCAAAAAGGGATTGGTTTTCCATCCCAGCCGATAGGCAACTTCAAAGGATTATAAATCTTGCCATCATCGTTTTCATCGCCGTCAGCGTTTTCTCCGTCATCATCGCTTTCGTCTAATCCATTTTCTTCACGTTCTAATGCTTCCATTTCAAGTTGTCGTTCTCGAACAGTTAATGCTGATTTACGTTCAACGTTGAGTTTTGTGTCTGTACGTTCCTTATCTAGAATTTCAAGTAGTTTTTTGACTTCGTATTCTCGCAGCGCAATGGCTTGAGCTTTGTAATTATTCGCGGATGTGGTTGATGTAGATGAACTATTCTCAGCGTTCTTTTTGTGCTTTTTACCGTTGAAATGAGCGTCGTAAACAGTTTGCTTCTCGAAATGTTTGTCACAGGCTCTACAATACCAACCCTTTTCAGTTTTACCATCAACTTTCTCGGATGAAGCGTCCTGTGCAACTGATGATTCCCACTCCTTCGTAAAGTCTTCGTCTATTTTCGTGAGCATGCCATCTGGATCATTCAATGGCTGCGTTCTGCGTAGAAAGCTTTGTAGGTATTGAGACAGATCGGTGAGGTATTTGAAATATTCATCATCTTTTGAAGCTTTTGATATATTTTCAAATTTATCAATCACGTCAAAGTACTGAACATATGTAACGCGTTTCTGTCCTCGAATATTAAGAAATCGCTCGTGAAATGCAATCAAATCAAGATATCTTCCTAAATGCTCTTCACCAGTGAACAATGAGTCGATGGAGTCAAGTGTAGGATTCGCAGTCGTGTCTTCGTCAGTCTCAATTTTTCGCTTTTTGCGATACTTTTCCTCGAGGTTTTCGACTGGTTCGTTGGGATATCTGCGATGAAAATCTTTGATTTCGCGATACTGTTTGTAAAATTCGTCAAATGGGTCGTTTTCTGCACCACCGGAGATTCTCTGAATCTCAGTGTCGCGTTCACTGAGTAAATGTCAGTTGAAAAGAAAGAAAACAGCGGTAAAGGTCGAAGCAGCGTACCCGTTCACGTCTTCAAAACTCGAGAGAAGAAATGTACTTTGTTGCTGAATTCGATTTAGGAAATTTGATATCTCGGTTTGCTGTATCATTTTGCTTCGGTGCTATTAACAGATCAGTAAATGACATCATTCTCCAATGCAACAAGATCCACTTACACCCTTTGGTTGATGCTGAAGTCTATCTGCGATTGCCTGTTCCAATCTCTCCAGATCTGCCGATACAAAGGAAAAAAAAGCACGTGTCAGAACCCCTTTCCTTTCTATAAAGGATACCAAAAACTAATCTCACCTTCGAGCGCGTACCGCTCGCTCTCAATCACGGCCATAATGTCGCTGCTGCGGTCGCCGAATCGAGTATATCTGCACGATGGACAGCTGCCGGTGGCTGGCGAACTCTGGCGTATGTGCTGTGTGTGCTGCATATGCGCGCAGGCACCGTTGTAGATATGCGACGTGCTTGGCCACATCCGTGTCTTTGCTGCGCCAGGCACCCAGCCACGCGCCGGAAGCGTGAGCGCCGCACGGTGCGGGGCACATGGAGGGGCTGGGTGTGGGGTCCGAAGCCGGCAGAGAATAAGATATACGACTGCTTTGACGGGCTGCAAATAAAAGTGAAAACTGGTAAATTAATGAAAGGGTGCGTAGAAAGGGAGTCGGTCTGCTGCGAGATCAGTATATATCCCTGAGAGCTGCCGTCAAAGCGGCTTTGGTTCTGTCTCTTCTTTTCTGTCTGTCTCAGTGCGCTCGTCCCTTTTGTCTCTGTTCTGTCTTCAGGGATATTCCTATCTTGACTCCTATTATTACTATTCTGAACTGTCTGGATTGCAAGGATGGCTCCAGTTGCAATTGCTCAGCCAGTAGACGACATCTCGCGCTTCAGAGAGCTCGAGCGCCGCAACGCTGTCCGTCGCGGTCGCGAGGAAACCAGCGGTGCGCCGCCGTCGCCCACAAAGAAATACGCAAAGCTCACTCGGCGTGAAGAAGCGTGGATCAGAGAACTCGTGAGACCTCCGTCGCTCGAGAGTCTGACGCCGCAACTCTCAAGCGCCCAATGGCGTGTTCCGGACTCTGCGCAGCATCTGACGTCGCTCGCGGCGCATCCGGCGCTGCCTTTTGTCGCTGTGGGCAGTGGCGGGCGGGAGAAGAACCTGTATATTTACGAAATGGGCACTTCCCGAGGCCAATCTCAGCTATACGTTTGTTGCCTGTTACTTTATTTAATTACTGTTACGTGGATGTGCTAATTCGCTTCTTGTTGTAGCACCGACAGACGGTCTCGTTGCCGCACATCTACAGTCTTGCATGGGTGCCACTAGGTAAGTTTGAATCGAGCACAGTCATTGCGACCGGACACCGAAATGGCTTTGCGCACCTCGTCTCTCTTCCTGACTCAGATAATCCGTACCCTGCCCGCATCGTGAAGCGATTTAACCACGCCGCTGTACGTACTTTTCATGGCCGTTATATAGTTCAGCTTTATTGACCTTGCTTAGCTTGACTCTCGCACAACTCTTCCAGGATCAGGATGCCGTATATCACATCTTGAGTTCACTACTCCTGTGTGGACATGTGTTCCAGACGCATCTATGGTATCTCTATATGGCGACTCTATCCACATATGGGACCTCTCGCGCAACGACCGGCCCTTACTATCTCAACGCGTCGCCACAATCAACGGATTACATGCATCACCTTTCCGCGATGGTGTTCTGTCATTAAGTGGTGCTTTTGGCATAGCCCTGTACGATGTACGTTCTCGCACTAAAGGACTTTTGCGACCCAAAGTTGCCAATCATTGGGAATCTACAGCTGTCAAATGGTCTCCTTATAATTCAAACTGGGTGGCTTCGGCGCATGAAGATAGCAAGATAAGAGTATGGGATATTCGTGCTTCACAGCCTTTTGCAGAGTTGTCTGGTCATTCTGATATCATTCACTCGCTGGAATGGTCTGCTACTAATCCTGATGAATTGATCTCGGGTTGTGCTGACCAGACTATTAATATCTGGGACGTGACCAATCCTTCATTCAGATATGATGCAAACAAGTGCAAAGAGAAATACTTTACCAAACTTGAGCGTCGCGATGATGCTAGTGTTATCTCCCCGGATGATATTGCCGGTGCACGAAGACGCCGAGCTTTGTTTACCATTTTCGAAGATCCCGATTTCACGCCGGTGGCTGACGAATGTGAAGGCGTGAAATCGTACAGACAATCTGCCTCTGTGATTGGTATTGCTTCTATCGACACAGCACCAAATCAAGGAGCCGGTAAAGAATTCTGCTCGATAACTACAGACACAATGATCTCTCTACATCAAAACAGCGCTGCACCAATTTTACGTGACCCATCTAAGCAACAAGCTAAGTCAAAGAGAACTAACTCCACAAATCGGTTCAGCGGAATGATTGAAGCAAAGACCATGACGCCAATACATAACCGGACTTTGCTGTAGTTGCCTTTTATTACTTGCTTTAATTACATTGGATTTGGAGGAAGGTGGATATTTGCTTTTCAAATTGGCGTTTCGTTTGTGTACTTTTTTTCGCGTATCTATTTCGTTCTTTACGTGTCTTGTTTAAATATTATAATCTATCTCTTCAATTAATCGCTCTGGTTGCTCTGTAGTTCCGCGCTCTAATCACAATGTCCGCGGGCTTTGTTGAACGACAATGTTCATTCCGCTTTTCGCCGACAGCGACAGCGACATCGGTCCGACATTCGACACCTGCGCGCACGTGTCGCCACGCTATGCTCGACACACACGCTAAAACGAATAGAGTTGAGCCGCAGTATCGGCGTGACTCTTCTCGGAGGGAAATTTTTGGTTGGTTTTGCCCCCGGTGTCGGCTTTTTTTAATAAGAACAGAAAAAAAGACGGGTTTCCTGAGCAGTTTTTTTCTTCCCTGGTTTCCTTTCCCTTCTTTGTTCATTTCCAAAGATACATAACATCGCCGTCTGCGATTATTGTTATTTGTTCTTCTTAAAGAGAAAGAAAAAAGTTAAGAAGGCAACTCAGAAAGCAGTTTGTTTTCAGTTGTCGAAGCCTCCCGGTCATTTACGTGAATCTACTTATGCCGGTGTGTATTCCAGGAATCCCGCATAATTCTGCATGTTTGCTAAACAGACCACGGCAGATGTTCATCTCAAACCCGCATCTGGGCGATAAAGAGCGCTCTGAGGACTGGAGAAGTGCGTATTGTCGTTGTTGTTCAGTCTGTTCCTGATCATAGAGTTAATCCCGCATCCAAACAGTCCGAGGCTACGATCCTATCACTCCTCCCGACCTTCTACAGCACGAAATCAAACAGTCCAAGCAGTCGAAGCAGACTGTCATTCAGGGCCGAAATGAAGCAGTGAAAATCATCAATGGCGAAGACGACAGACTTCTCGTCGTCATCGGTCCCTGCTCCATTCACGATGTCGCCGCCGCCCTCGACTACGCCGCGAGACTAAAACCCCTCGCAGAAAAATACAAGAACGACCTTCTGATTGTCATGCGTGCCTATCTCGAGAAGCCGCGTACCACCGTTGGCTGGAAAGGTCTGATCAATGATCCTGATATTAACGGCACTTTCGACATCAACAAAGGTCTCAAGATTTCCCGCAACTTGTTCCTTCAACTCACAGAGCACCTTCCTATCGCCGGAGAAATGCTCGACACTATCTCTCCTCAGTTTTTAGCCGATCTTGTATCTGTCGGCGCTATCGGTGCTCGTACTACTGAGTCCCAGCTTCACCGTGAGCTAGCCTCCGGTCTTTCTTTCCCTGTCGGATTCAAGAACGGAACTGACGGTACTGTTGATGTCGCCGTCGATGCTATCCGTGCCTCATCGTGCCCTCACCATTTCCTTTCTGTTACCAAGCCTGGTGTCGTTGCTGTTGTTGGCTCCGAGGGTAACACCGACACCTTCGTTATCCTTCGTGGAGGCAAAGGCGGTACTAACTACGACTCTAAGAGCGTCAGAGCTGCAAAGACCAAACTCTTAAAGGCTGAGTTCATTGTCAAAATTTTAGAAGACAAATTGAGAAAGTTGGGTCTTGATAAGCTTGAAGGTGACGAGAAGAACGAGGAAATGAAGAGACATCTTACTCGTATCATGATTGACTGCTCGCACGGAAACTCAAATAAGGATTACCGGAATCAACCTAAAGTTGTCAAGACCATTTGTGATCAACTCGCAAAGGGCCAACTTGGAATCATGGGTGTCATGATTGAATCTTTCATCACTGAGGGCAAACAAGACAGTGAGAAGAAGATGCGCGGTGAGAAATTCACTTACGGTCAAAGTATTACTGACGCTTGCATTTCTTGGGAGACAACCGAAACTGTTCTTGAGGAGTTGTCGAAGGGCGTCCAAGCGAGAAGAGCGTACAAGGCTGCTCACCCCAACGCATCTAGCGATGGTGATAACACTGACGAAGAGGAAGAGAAACAGCGAAAGCGACAAGCTGAAGAGGAGTTGGAAGGCGAAAACAAGCGTCAACACTAGACCCAAACCAGATTATTTTTCATGGAATCACTTATCAAGTGAAGAAAAAGAAATAAAATAAGAGACTAGGGAAAGAAAGGAACTCATTTATATGAGCTTACTTATTTCTGAACAAAAGTATTCTTTTTTAAATCAACTGTGTATATTTTTTATGAATGAGACGGTAGTTCATTTTGCCTTGGGTGTTTTTTTATTTCATTATTATTGAATGGTTCACTATTATCTATATTTTATTTTTGGTGTTGAGAAAAGAAGAATTAACGACTTTGGATCTATATGATCAAAAACGACGAATAGTTAGTAATTAGTACTCATCTTATTGGATCGTAAGTCTAGTTAAATATCAGATGACTCTAGCTAGATTCCATTTCGCTTTCGTCATTTTCATGTCGAACCCTAAACCAACTTCAATGAGTAATTGTCAAAGTTAAATGCAAATTTGTCGAGCGCGAAAAGAAAAAAAAGTAATTAGCGCAAGCGCATTTTCGTGATTGTCGTCGACACAGTTAAGGAAATTCGGACGCGCTTCGTTTCACGTGATGTAAACAAATGGCGAGTTGAGGGAAGCTTTGTTTTGATTAAATCTGGCGACGCGACGCGATTGACGCGTCACACACTAACGATGGAGTTTTCCGAAATTATCGCACCTGGTAAAGAAACAACTCGACATTTTCGTCCTGCATTGTCATCATCTGGGAAATACATCGCCACAATTTCAAAGATTACGAACTCTACCCCATTCGCAGTTGCCTCTTTATCAACGAAACCCGTTCAAAATGGGAGTATACAGTACAGACTCGTTATTCGGAGTATGAAGACACTTGCAGTTAAAAGACAAATAAGTATGCCTGTGGATTTTACACCACGATTTTTGAAATGGTATCGTCCGGCAACAATTGGACTCTTGACGGATTTAGACAGTTTAGAAGGACAATTAGATGACAATGTTTATAGAATTCTGGCAGCAGATGAGAGTGGACAAGTATGTGTTTGGGATATTGACTGTGCGAACGATAGAACAATCACTAGTGAAATTGACAATTTGAAATCGGTTGTAATAATCAAGCAACTTGATTGGGGCGAGAATGTACCGATCAAAAACGTGGATTGGGGAAGATCTCCTGATGAGATTTTGATTTTCTCAGACTATAATGTTGCTGTTGCTGTTTGGTCTTTGACCACTCGTGAAAGCAGTCAACTATATCATCCAAAGTACTTTACAACCAATGGATACTCATTCCAACCTGGCACCCGACACTTTACGCTTCTTTCTCATCCAGTTGCTGACGATATCATTACAATTTACGGTGGAGGCACATCATCACATCTACAAACGCTCTCATCTTTCAAACTTACAGACTTTTATGATGCAAAAGGATTCAAATGGTCCCCTGATGGCCGATGGATAGCGGTATTTGACACGACTACCAACTTTCAAGTCGGCATTTATACACCTCTTGGTGCTCTTTATAGAGTTTTCATTATGACAGATATCGGTCTAGGCGTTTGCGATATTGAATGGTCACCTGCCGGTAATCTACTTGCTGTGGCTTCTTATGACGGGTGGATCCGTTGTTTGAATACTTGGACTTTTACTCCGGTACGCTTTACGTTTCTTTTACTGGCAGAGACTTTAGTTGACAATTTAAAGACTGTTATATTGAAGCATCAAACAAGCATACACATTAAAGAACCTGTCGTGTTTGTTGAGCAACCAATCAACGGCAAGGAAGGACACGCAAAATGTATTTTCTTACGCAACTTTTTATAAAAATGGAGTTTTACTGACAAATTTGCATAGACCAGAAAATATTCAAATATCCAGTACATCCTCCGAAAGTGAAAACCACTCTAAATGACGCGCTGCCTAAAACAGGATTCAGTATAATGACATTCAACAAGGATGGTAGTTTACTGGCTACAAAATTTGATCAAACTCCAACTACTTTATGGATTTGGTCGTTACGAACTTTAGCTCCTGTTGCAATTTTAGTTCACGTTCGCAAAATAAAAAGTGCAGAATGGCACCCGGATCGGAAACATTTATTACTGATAAACTGCGCTTCTTCAAGTGTCAAAGACGACGAATCTTACGAGAATTATAATCTTGCAGACGTTGGAGTTGAGAATGATTGCAGTGTTAGAATTTGGAATTACGATTGGCGGGCTCCTGTAGCATTTGCTGTTCCAAAGTTAAACACGAAGGGCACATTTAAGAACGTGACGGACGCATCATGGATTCGCGATGATCGGGAGTTTGTCCAGAACGTTGATATGGACTCCACATTAGATGAAACTACAAAGATGGGGCTTCGTGCAAAACTACTAGTATCCGACAAAAGCACTTTTACGATTGGTTATTTGGATGATGAGCAGGAAACAGAGGATGATGACACAAAAGTTCAAAGACTTATTGATGGTGTGCAGCAACAAGAATGGGCGGAAGCAATCACAACTACTTGTATCGATGACACTTTTGCAAATGTTGCGCAAAGACCAAAAACAATACCATCAACTTGATCTAAGTGTCCACTCATTTGAAGCAAGAGTGCTTTCAAGAAACTATGAATGAAGTTTGAAAGAGCCTTAGTTGCATGTCGCTACTCTGAGATAGTATTATTTCATGAGATTTGCTGCACTATCATTGTCAAGTACCTGATCTACTATTTCATGACTATCAGACTCATTCTGATACTGCAGACTTTTTAAAAGACTGTAGGCGTCGAGTTGTGCAGAACAATGTTCGCAGGAACATACAGACAAAACACACGTCTCATTTCAGCGCGACCGACAAATGTGGAAAATTCACAAAAGAAGGCGCGGTCAGAAATTGCACCGACGTTAGGACTTACAAACTTTATTGAATTGATTTATGATACTTTCGGAAATTATCTCCCAATCAAGCATCTATTTCACGTGATTTAATTGCACATCACGTGCAAGATATGATTCAGGGAGAAAACCTTAAATATTTTTGGAGAAAGAAATAATTGTAGACTCATTGACGAGATAACTGTAACTGCGACGGTTCTCTATAAGTTCAGTAACGCCTCGCGCAGAACAATTTCGCAGCCCAGTCGGCGATACGTTTGTTGTTTGCAGAAGAACTGTTCTGTTTTAATTTAAATATGAGTGTTATTCCAGAATACCCTGCTGGCGCTCTGCCGTCTTTGTTGGACTCGCGATTGTCTCTTCTCGGAGCGGCGCTTGTTCAAGTCAATGACTCTGCGGATGTTGCTACTGTCAAAGAATTTGTGGCAGCAAACTTCGGTCTGGTTGACTTTTACGCTTTACTGTCGAGTGCTGTGACTGTTGACGAGACCATTTCGTTGCTCGATGCCGGAGTCTCTGCCGCGATTGTCATTGCCGCTGCCGCTGCGGATGAGCTCATCGCGGCCGGTGTTCCTGCTTCTCGCATCATCGTGTCCTCGCTCTCTTCCAACGCCCTTTCTACTGTTCACGGAGCTTTTGTTGAAGAGAAGGCTGCCTCAGCTGCTGCCTCAACTCTTTCCGACAAGCAGTACTTGTTTGTCTCTGTTGCAGAGCCACAGTTGGAGGCGATCAAGGCATTGCCTTCTGGTGCAACTGCTGTTGTTCCCGCGACTCTCCTCAGCACTGACCTTGAGACTCCCTCTGGAAAACTTTCCGTCGCCGAAGCTATTTCTGCGAAATTAGTCTCTGACCGTGCTGACGGGCTTTTCTCTACTCTCGTTGTCGATACGCACGATACTGCCCTTGGTTTGGTTTACTCCTCAGCCGAATCCATTGCCAACGCAATTGCCTCCGCTTCGGGTGTTTACCAGTCTCGCAAGCGAGGACTGTGGTTCAAGGGTGCTACTTCCGGCGCTGTTCAGAAGTTGGTGCGTGTAGCTGTTGACTGCGACGGCGACTGTCTCAAATTCGTTGTTCAGCAAACTGGCCCCGGTTTCTGCCACAAGGACACCTATTCATGCTTCAGTGATGCCTCGGGAATTCTCGGTCTCGAGAAGACAATTGTCAGCCGCAAGGAGTCTGCGCCCGAAGGATCGTACACTAAGCGATTATTTACCGATGAGAAATTATTGACTGCCAAGATTATGGAAGAAGCTGAAGAACTCACAGAAGCTAAAAGCAAGAGCGAAGTCGCGTGGGAGTTTGCTGATCTGTTGTACTTCGCTATGACTAAGGCCGTGCAAAGTGGAGTCTCATGGGCTGATGTTGAGAAGCAGCTCGACTCAAAGAGTAAGAAGATTACTAGACGTAAAGGTGATGCGAAGCCGAAATGGACTGGAGCCGCCAATGGAGATGCTGCTAAGCCAGCCGCTGAGGAGAAGAAGGTTGAGGAGAAGAAAGAAGAGCCTGCTTCTGGCGGACGAATTGCTCTCACTCGATACTCCGTCGAGAACGTTTCTGAGAAAGAGCTTGACGATCTGCTTCGCCGTCCTGCTCAAAAGAATGCGAATATTTTGAACCTTGTTACTCCCATTGTGGAAGCTGTCAAGACAAGAGGTGATGCCGCTTTACTCGAATTTACCGCCAAGTTTGAGAAAGCTAAGCTTGATTCGCCAGTTTTGAAAGCTCCCTTCCCTGCCGAACTTATGCAGCTTGATGAGGCTACCAAGGCTGCCATTGACATGTCTATTGATAACGTCCGCAAGTTTCACGCTGGTCAGCTGGAAAAAGAGCCTCTTGTTGTCGAGACTCAGCCTGGTGTTATTTGCAGCAGATTTGCGCGTCCTATTGAGAGCGTTGGTCTCTATGTTCCCGGTGGTACTGCTATTTTGCCATCAACTGCGCTTATGCTTGGTGTGCCTGCCCAGGTTGCTGGATGCAAGAACATTATTCTTGCTTCACCTCCGAAATCTGATGGTACCTTGACTCCGGAAGTTGTTTATGTTGCCCACAAGGTTGGCGCCAGCATGATTCTTCTTGCTGGTGGTGCTCAAGCTGTTGCTGCAATGGCCTACGGAACCGAGAGTGTCCCTAAGGTTAACAAGATTCTTGGTCCAGGAAACCAGTTTGTCACTGCCGCAAAGATGATGGTTCAGAACGATACTTCTGCTCTTGTTTCGATCGATATGCCCGCCGGTCCCTCTGAGGTCCTTGTTGTTGCTGACAAGACTGCCAACCCTGCTTTCGTTGCCTCTGATCTTTTGTCACAAGCTGAGCATGGTGTTGACTCTCAGGTTATTTTGATTGCCGTTGATTTGACTGAAGCTGAGTTGCAAGCAATCGAAGATGAGCTTCACGATCAGGCTATGCGTCTTCCACGAGTTGATATTGTTCGTGGTGCTATCGCTCACTCGCGTACTTTCAGCGTTGAAACTATCGAGGAGGCCATTGCACTTAGTAACAAATATGCTCCTGAACATTTGATTCTGCAGGTCGCGGACGCTGCTAAGTCTGTTGATTTAGTACAGCATGCTGGTTCAGTCTTTGTCGGTCCTTGGAGTCCTGAGTCATGCGGTGACTACTCATCTGTAAGTTTGATTCATAACCTTCTTTTATTGAATGCTAACAATGTCCGACAGGGTACCAACCACACTCTCCCTACCTACGGATACGCTACTGTTTACTCTGGAGTCAACACTGGTTCATTCATGAAGCACTTGACGAGTCAAGAGTTGACTTCCAAGGGCCTGGAAATCATTGGTCCGGCTGTCGTCAAGCTTGCTGATGTTGAGGGTCTTAACGCTCATGGTAATGCGGTTCGGGTGCGTTTGGAGCATTTGTCGAAGGTGAAGACTGATGAAGTTTTGGCTTCTGTTTGAAGCTCGGTGGGATTTGGATCTTAAATTTTGTCTATGTAGAATACGTTGAGTAAATAAAAGTTTGACAATAATTGTTCATAATTCTTGGTTGTTACATATTTTTATTTTTAGTTCCGAGGCACTGTGTGCTGTTACCTAGACCTACTTACAACTCAGGAGTATCAGCGTAAAGACCAGCCTCTGATTCATAGCGGGCACCAGCAACATCAGCCGCGTTGACAAACTCTCGAATAGCTTTCTTATCTTCTTCAGTAAGCTCAACCTTAGCGGCGCCAGCGTTCTCAATCACACGCTCAATCTTGGTAGTTCCAGGAATAGGAACGTATCCTTGAGACATGATCCATGCAAGACAGACTTGACTGGGTGTCGCGCCCTTCTTCTCCGCAAGAGCCTTGAAAGCCTCAACAAGCTTGAGGTTGGCAGGGAAAGTGTCGGGCTGGAAACGAGGGTTTGCAAGACGCCAGTCGTTAGGAGCAATATCGGAGAGAGAGGAGAACTTTCCAGAGAGCATACCACGAGCAAGAGGAGAGTAGGCGACAACACCGACACCGAGCTCGTTGCAAGCCTCAATAAGACCGTTCTTCTCAGCATCAATTGCAAAAGGAGAGTACTCAATTTGCACGGCAGTGACTTGGTGGATCTTGCAAGCACGGCGAAGAGTGGCGGCTGAGCACTCGGAAAGACCAATGTACTTGATCTTGCCCTCCTCGACGAAACCCTTAAGAGTCTTCATAACAGTCTCCACGGGAGTCTTGGGATCCATTCGGTGCTGATAGTACAAGTCAATGTGATCAACACCCAATCGCTCAAGAGACTCGCTCAAGCTCTGCTTGATGTATTCGGGAGATCCATCAAGTCCAGATCCATCAACCTTGACACCAAACTTGGTGCACAGGAAGAGCTTCTCGCGCAAACCGGGTCTAGCCTTAAACCATCGGCCAATCACAAGCTCGTTATCCAAGTAAATACGCGCGGTATCAATGAAAGTGACACCAGACTCGACGACTTTGTCGAGAACAGCGAAAGCTTCTTCATCGTTAAGTTTGGGCTCGTAGAAGGCAGAGATTCCCTAGATTGATCAACGTTAGCGCTTGGAACCTACTAGATATCGGCTTCTCCCAATTGCTCTATTCTAACTCGTCAAGACATACCATTGCGCCATATCCAAGCGCGCAGACTTCGGGACCCTTAGATCCAAGCTTAGTAGTGCTAATTGACATGTTTGAAAGGATGTAGTTAACACTGCAGAATAATTCCAATTGAGTCAAGTTGCGGAGACAGATAAACGGGCCGCGCCTGAGCTTTTTATGCTAGGGTGCGCGGCTTAATAAAGTTTACGAGGGTCGCTAAGGTAGTTCCGGTTGAAGATACAACCTAATTGCACCGGCTCTAATGTTGAAGAATCCTGATAAAGTTTGTGGATTACAAATACAATGTTACAAATCAAGAAGTGATGCAAAAGTCATATAAGATTACGGACTTTAAATTTGTAATAAGAAAGAAGTGGAATCTAGTTTTGAGCTATGACACTATCTTGAAGGATATATAAAAGACGTAGAATGCCTGCTAAACAGGTAGCGGTTATCAGATATATATTAATGTATTCAAGCTTCTTTATATTTACCCTGACTAACATGTCTACTGTGAAAGGCTTGCTGACATATTTTGATAGTTCCCGTCTATTTATCAATCGCACGAACCGATTGCTCTGATCAGACGTAATTGTAGTATTACGAATTTTGTATACTTAGAGGTACAAAACACAAAAGATAGTATATAGCTACGTACTGTATAACGTAACCTGTAAGCATATAATTTAGCAAACAATACTAAAATGACGATATTTCTTTGAAAGGGAGGAAATACCTGTAAAGACTAAAGAACAAAAGGAAGAAGTCGGGACGCGCTCTGCTTATAACTGATAAGATGAAACCTTGTGTCACTACGCGTGCAAAGAAGGGTTACTCTAAACGCATCTACGAGGCTTCCGGCCTCGAGTAAGGCTTATGTCACGAAGTGATGATCCTTACTACAAATTTCCTATCAGCGACATTAAAATGTATTAAGTCTAGCAACTAAATTTGCGAAAAGCAATCTGATGTTTACTCTGGGTTTTGATAATGTTAAACACATCTACTCTAATAACTCGGGTGTATCTCCATACAGATTACGTCTATAAAGCAGTTAGCATGTCTCTCAATCATTTGACATCTTGAGCGACTCACGCGTACGTAGGGGTGCAATGTCTAGCACCAGAAATGTCTGCATTTTCCACAAAATCTCTTATCTCTTTCATTTCAGCTTCCGACAAAGTGAGAGCTACGCTTCCGGCATTTTCAACAACACGCTCGATCTTTGTTGTACCTGGGATAGGAACGTAACCTTGATTGATAATCCACGCAAGACATAATTGACTTAACGTGGCATTTTTTTGTTTGGCGATTTTCTCGAATTGTCGGACAAGTTCTAAATTTTTGCTGAAATTTTCTTCGCTGAATCGAGGTGCTTGCAAACGCCAATCGTCGGGATCGAAATCTTCTCGAGAAGTGATTTTCCCCGTCAACAACCCACGCGAAAGAGGCGAGTATGCAACAACACCAATGCCGAGCTCTTTGCACGTATCAATTAAGCCATTCTTTTCAGCATCAAGAGTAAACGGAGAATATTCAATCTGAATAGCTGTTACGTGATGAACTTTGCATGCACGTCTTAGAGTATTTGCAGAGCATTCAGAAAGACCAATGTGTTTGATTTTCCCTTCTTCTACAAATCCTTTTAATGTCTTCATAACTGTTTCAATTGGTATTGTCGGATCGACCCGATGCTGATACAGTAAATCAATATAATCCACACCCAATCGCTCTAAAGATTCAGTCAGACATTGCGCGATAAATTCAGGAGAAGAGTCGTATCCTGATCCATCAAGTTTTAGTCCAAATTTTGAGCAAAGAAACAGCTTCTCACGAAGACCAGGTCGTGCTTTTAACCACTGTCCAAGAATCAACTCGCTATCCTTGTACATCCGAGCAGTGTCAAAAAATGTTACGCCAGTTTCAACAACTTTATCAAACACTGCAAAGGCTTCTTCATCGGAAAGATGGGGATAGTAGAAGGCAGCGACGCCCTTGAATTCTGTTAGTTTTGACAGCTTAATTACAACAACTTCGCGTACCATTGCTCCATATCCAAGGGCAGACACTTCTGGGCCTTTAGAGCCCAATCTGGTAGTAGGCATGTTCTCCATAGCTATGGATTTTTGAGATAGCTGATCAGAGCCAGAAAGCGATTGGTGCTAATTTATCTTTGGATCATGCTGACTTTTGGTCAACGACACCGCTGTTTACAGAACGCCATTGTCGATTAAATGTCTCAAATAGAGTTTCATTTACAGAGAAATACATAATGTTTTTGCAGCTAGTCGCCGAAAGTCAGGGTCGCTTAACTCAGAATATTAAGTGCTCAAGCAAATTGCTTATGTAAGTAATTAAGTCTATCGGCGATGCTGGGGAAGTACCGCGTCAGTGCGGCTGTTAGCTTTGGTGGTTGTTGCTCCCTTTTTGGAACACGAGATCATAAAGCTGCATGCTGAAATTGTTGGCGGAGAATGTCCGGAGTCAGAAACGGAGATAAGACTGATTGTATGACGTTATTCAGCACTGGAAGTGAGTTGTATATACTGATTACTTCCTAATGCTGAAGTAATAGAATTCCTGAACGACTTGATGAATGAATGAAGTCAGAAGCATCCAATTATTTACGATGTATGCAATACTTCGAATACTCCCAAAACATGAAACTGAATAATTTAGAGAGTCAGAATTTGGTTGCTCTTAGACAGAAGTTTATTACTCAGTAGACTAGTTACGAAAATATCTCGTAGGTCTTTTAGTCTCTATGTTCTGGTCTCTTTACGCCATTTCTTTTACTCGAGAACTCTGTCATTTTACTCAGTGCTTTAGCTAGATTTTTTTGTCTTTACGTATTAATTTTTTTACGAGTAATATAAAATTTTATTATTTTAAGTCAATGACTTTATTTAAGCTATTAGTACTATCTCAATCTACAAAGCTGGAGTATCGGCGTACACCGTAGTTTCAGATCCATAGCGGTCACCTGCAACTGCAGCTGCATCAACAAACTTGCGGATAGCAACTTTGTCCTCCTCCGTAAGCTCCACTTTTGCCGCGCCAGCATTCTCAATTACTCGTTCAATTTTGGTAGTACCAGGAATGGGAACATATCCTTGAGACATGATCCAGGCAAGGCAGACTTGACTAGGAGTCGCGCCTTTCTTCTCGGCAATAGACTTAAATGCTTGGGCAAGCTTGAGATTGGCGGGGAAAGTATCTGGCTGGAAACGAGGGTTGGCAAGACGCCAATCATTTTTGTCAAGATCGGATAAAGAAGTGATAGTTCCACTAAGCATGCCTCGAGCGAGAGGAGAGTAGGCAACGATACCCACGCCAAGTTCGTTGCAAGCTTCAATGAGACCGTTTTTTTCAGCTTCAACAGCAAAGGGAGAGTACTCAATTTGAACGGCAGTGACCTGGTGAATTTTGCATGCGCGACGAAGAGTATCGGCTGAGCACTCAGACAAACCAATATATTTGATCTTTCCCTCTTCAACAAATCCCTTGAGTGTCTTCATCACAACCTCAACAGGAGTTTTGGGATCCATGCGGTGGTGATAGTACAAGTCAATGTAATCAACACCCAAACGCTCAAGAGACTCGTTCAAGCTTTGCTTAGCGTACTCGGGAGAACCGTCAAGTCCAGAACCGTCGACTTTAATACCGAACTTAGTGCAGAGGAAGAGCTTCTCGCGCAAGCCAGGTCTAGCTTTGAACCAGCGACCAAGAACAAGTTCATTGTCCTCATAAATACGAGCGGTATCAATGAAGGTAACGCCAGTCTCAACAACTTTATCGAGAACAGCAAAGGCTTCTTCGTCGTTGAGTTTGGGCTCATAGTAGGCAGAAATTCCCTGAAACGAAAGGTTAGCTTATGGACTTAAGCCGCTATGACGAGGTTGAGCATACCATAGCACCATATCCGAGGGCGCAAACCTCTGGGCCGTTTGCTCCAAGCTTCGTAGTTCCAATTGACATTTTTAAAAGAGACACAAGAAGTTAAGTGAAGTTATTCTGAAATGATAGCAAGTCAAGGGGATCGGCCCGTCTTAAATATTATGAACTCAGAGATTTTAAAGTTAGGGGGGAGCAGGGTCGCCAAGAGCACACCTTAATTTCTCAGCCACTGGCTTGTCCAGATCTCCGTTTATCGCGGAAACAACGCAAAATAAAGGTGCACTTCTTGTAATGTTCTGACGCTATGCATCATGTATACTATCATAGAATTTTGCGGAATAGTCTCTGTTGCTTTTATGCTTCCACGCGTCTAATCTTACAATTCAATAGCTTTGAACTCACCTGAATTTCGCGACACACAACACAGTTTTTTCAAGCTCCCTCAGATTAAAAATATTTGGATATTACTATATAAAGCAATTAATGTTATTGAAAGCATATTTACCATTTTACGCTTTTGTAGATTGTCTGAGTGAGTCCTTCTTAACCAATCAATTGCGGCCTTGATTAAGCTATAAAAGTGCGGTCAAGCTTTTACTTGATACAGCAAGCTTAGCATGAACAACTAAAAGTACAGCCTAGAGCTTAACTGCGCCAATTTTGTTTTATAAAGTTTAAAAGATCTCTGATCAGCATTTCGGTGTTTGTGAAGGCTTATGTTGATGGTACTCTCGAATAGTGGATAACTTTGACGGCTTATGCAGTACTTTAGAGTTTCATTTGACGTGAAATACTTTACTTTTTTGCTCGGTCGCCGAAGACGCGACCTCGCTTAGCTCCAAAAAATTAAGTATTTACGTTATATCTTACATAAGTAATTAAGTATTTCTGCGGTTTCTCTCCGAAAGCACATGCGCTTAAAAAATTTATCCATCGTAAAGCACGGATTTTGACGGAGATGGTCCGGAGATTTGTTTTTAAATCAATTTTCATTTATTGCGTAATTGTGGCTGTGTGTAAGACTGATATTGAACAGTGATAGAACTTTGGAGAGTGTTCTGATTGTTGTTGTTCTGCAAGACAGCTCTTCCGTTTCAATCTCGATTGCATATTCGACTTAACTAAAGTAAGTTTCGTCCAAGTGGTAGCAAGACTCATCTGTCTCTCAAATAAAAAGTCACCGTTTAGTTATTACATCTTTTAACTTGTGTAATAGCAAAGGAATCTAACATTGAATAGTTTTATCACAGTTTGGTTTGAATGTAGCCCGTTTGAAAATATTACCGATCTAGAGATCATTCACCTTGGTCGACGATTGCAAATTGCGAAAACAAGCCCTCATATTAATTATGATGCATTTTGACCGCTACGGCATACGGACATTGGTTGGTCTAAATTGTTGTTTGTTGATATAAGATTGGAAGAGTTCCAATAAAAGTCTATCCAGATGCTATGTGAGTGCTATAAAAATGAATGATTCAGTGTTACGAAAAAGAAATATACCACAGAGCGAAGTCGAGGCAATAAACTACCTTTCTTTGATGAGAGCAGTCACTTTCAACAAACAATATCTAGATTTCACAACTTCTGATTGAAGATTTGCAAAAGAAGTTAAATTCAAACTAAAGTATCTTCTTTATAGTCTGCAGATCCCATATTATTACAAGTGATCAACGCACTAAACAAAAATAATATGCTAAATAATTCCAACCTAAAACACCAGACAACACCAGAAATCCAATCTAAATAATTACATAGCCTGCTTAATCCAAGAAGGCGTCCAGAACTCCCTTGGTCTGACCTGGTCGTCGACCCAAACAAGACCGGCGGCAACAAGGTCATCGAGTACAGTAATACATCTAGCAGTTTCCCATCCCAAGTTGTCGCGCAAAATAGGAACAGTGATGTACCCCATTGCTTGGGTTGCTTCAATTGCAACAGCCTGATCTTTGCTCATTTCTTGCGGAACGCTTCTGATGAATTCGCGATTGGCAAGTTTGACAATTTCGAAACCGTGACCTAAGGGCGCTAATGTCGCTACCGCGCGCACAACGTCATCATGCGAAACAGGCGGACGACCAGGAGGAGCAAGAGAGTTCAGTCGAGCTCTGACATCATCTACCAGCATAAGACCGCCATTTTCGTCGCGAGTTCGTCGACAGAGCTCAATAATGCGAACAGCAAGCTCAAAGAAGAAATCGTTAACGTCAGAACCAAGTAACTCTGCCCAGAACGATGCGCCTTTCTTGTTAGCCGCAGACGATGCAAGTGGATCTACACCAATCGCCGCGCACATTTTAACAAACTCCGAGCGGAATACTGGATCTGATCTGATTTCATTTGCATGTGATGCTGCGAAGTTTGTGAGTGCGGTCTGGAAAGTTCGTAGTTGTTCAGAGAGCTCGGAAATGTGCGTAGCGAGAATTGCTGAGCCAAGGTCGGAATACTGCTGAGCAGCCCGCTGACGGTTGTCAAACGCAGCTAAACCGACACCGCGAAGAGACATTGTGTGAAAACAGATGAAATCAGCACTATCGCCTACTCGCCTACTATCAGATTTGGCGCGATAAAGCAGGCTTTATGGTCACGTGAGTATAGCAAAGCATAAACGATATTCCCCCCGCGGGCTCCACGTGATGGCGCGATGAAGTCAGAGCCTGAAAGTGTCTTTTCGCAGGACCGAGCGCCGGATAATTCGCGCTGAGAGAAAGCTGCCGCATTGAGAAATGTAGCTACGCCCGCTGCCTTTCTTCTTTGTATATCTGTGTTTGTAAAATAGAAATTAAAGAGGTATATTTAATGTATTTACGTTAAAATAATATAAAAATTAACGGTTTGAATGGCGGGGCAGATGTCTTTGGTGCGGAATAACTACGGCGGGGCCGATAATTAGCCTAAACTAGCGCGGGGCGACTTATAAAAGTTCCCCACGTTCCTCGGGCTTTGACTTCGTCGCTACTCACTTTTCCTCCTCTCTGTCCTCTTTTCACACAGAAACACACACAATGGCTGTGAGTATCGCTGTTTGGCACGGTTTTATTCAGAAACTAATGATCTAGAACCCATCGTTCGTTATGCAGAAGATCCTCGATGTCTCCTTCGAGGATCGGCCGATCCCAAAGTTGGCTTCTCCCCGGGATGTCCGCATTGAAATCAAGCAGACCGGAATCTGCGGTTCAGATGTTCACTACTACACTCACGGTGCCATCGGCAGCTTCATAGTCAAGGCTCCTATGGTTCTCGGTCACGAGTCGTCTGGAGTTGTTGTCGAGGTCGGATCTGAGGTGTCGTCATTGGCCGTCGGCGATCGCGTTGCTCTGGAACCCGGTGTTCCTTGCCGCTTCTGCGAACACTGCAAATCTGGTTTCTACAATCTGTGTGCTGACATGAAATTCGCCGCTACTCCTCCTTACGACGGAACTCTTTGCCGTTACTACGTTCTTCCCGAGGATTTCTGCGTCAAGCTTCCCGAAAACGTGTCTCTCGAGGAAGGTGCTCTTGTCGAGCCTCTTTCCGTCGCTGTCCACGTAACCAAGCAGGCTGATGTCAAGGTCGGATCTACCGCTATTGTGTTTGGTGCCGGTCCTGTTGGATTACTGTGCTGCGCTGTCGCCAAGGCATTCGGAGCTACTACTGTCGTTGCCGTTGATCTTGTTCAAGCTCGTCTTGATCTTGCTCTCGAAATTGCTGCTACTCACACTTACGTTCCCCAGAAGGGAGACTCCCCTGCCACATCTGCTGCTAACATTGTCAAGATGCTCGGTGGAAAGCAGCCTGACTTCGCCATTGACGCCTCTGGTGCCGGTGCTTCTGTCAACACTGCTATCCACGTTCTCAAGCAAGGTGGAAACTACGTTCAGGCTGGTATGGGTGCCCCCGAGATTACCTTCCCCATCACCGAGTTCACCGTCAAGGAGATCACTGCCCGTGGATCCTTCCGTTACGGTCCTGGTGATTACCAACTCGCCGTTGACCTCATCGCCAGCGGCAAGGTCGATGTCAAGAAGCTTATCACCCACCGTGTCAAGTTCGAGCAAGCCGAAGACGCTTTCAAGCTCGTCTTGAAGGGAGAAGGTGTCAAGATCCTGATCGAAGGTCCTGCACCCGCTGCGTAAATAAAATTCGGAAAACAGTGAGGACTGGGTAGGTGTGTCTTGGCTGTTGTGTATCATAATGGAATCTACATTTGTAAAGATCTGGAGTCTTGTATAGTCGGTTAGAGTTTATAGTAATAAAGCTTGGTATGCATAAAGTTAATTAGTTCAGAAACTACCCCGGATTATTTTGGTAAATGTCACTCTCTAGGAAGACACAAACCCTAACCGACAACTACTACCACAACTGTATAAATCGAAAAACTTCCTACATGGAATTTGATCACAAAAAAAGACTTTATGAAAAATTCCAATGTAGTTTAGTTATTTAGCATTCAGATTCAAACACATCCATACATTTATCCCTCCAACAAAATCCCAATTTCAATCCCAATCCCAATTCCAATTCCTATTCCAATTCCAAATCCCAAAACACTATCTCCCCTTAACCAGCTCCAAGCTATAATCATTACTATAAGAACCCACTATCCTGCAACAATCTAGCCAATTTATCGTCATCACCCCTTTCTCTCGGTTCATACTGAAGTGAGAGTTCATAAAGACGTTCAGCTTGTGGAGTATTTTTCATGCCTTCAAAAAGGAGGTCTTGAACTTCACGTACTGGTCGGAGAGCGTAAGTTAGGGATTGATATTGTTGAATTTCGCGGATGACTTCAGCTACGCGGGTGCGTTTAGAGAAGTTTATGATTTCAGGGTGTATCGTTGTTGTCGTTGTTGTTGTAGCCGTTGACGTAGTCGTTTGTTGCTGTTGTGTTTGTGTTTGTGGTAGCTGTAAATATAATTGTTGTTGTAGATGTTGCTGTTGTGATTGTGGTTGTGGTTGTTGGGGAGATTGAGAAGAAGATTGCGACGCCTGCGACATCTGCAAGGGCGGTGTCACAGTTGTATCTCTGACAACCAAATTATTCGTATTTCCATCCTCAATGAACGTCAAATCTGTCAAATAAACGCCAAAAAACGGCACACAAGGCGGTGAAATCAAATGCAACATCGCGCGATAACTAGTGAAATTCCTGCTTGAGTCGATTATCCGGTTTAGATCCTCCAACATCGTGCGGTATTTCTGTGGAAGGAGTTCCCAGGTTTTGAGAAGACGGTGGATGGTGGAGAGGTGGAGACAGGAGATTATGGCTGTCATTGTAGAGTAATTTTGTAGCTGCCGGCAATGCTATTTCTTTGTTAGTAAATTCTTCAGATACTTTTAAAAACGGGATATGCGTACATCAGCGACAGAAATCAAATGCTTCAAAACGTTAGCTCGCTTTTTAACATCTGGATACGACAGAATCAATCCAGTAAGATAAGCCGTGAAACTGTTTGTATAATTAATCAACGCAGTGATATTCACATCTGAGCCCGTAACACTTTGACTCCGTGCACTTTGACTCCGCTTCTTTGTACGCGCGATGCACTCCGCCGGTCGAATCCGAGAGAAGATTTCGAATTCCATGAGAGTTAGTTGTCGAGCTATTTCGAGCGGATGAATGTGTGTAAATTTGAGACGTTTAGAGTTACTTTTCTTGGGGAGAATTGGGGATGGAGCCATGGCAAGGTTGCTGATTGATAAAGATGTTGATGATCGCGGACCAGAGATGTCTGAACCTGATTGTCGCTGACGAACGAGTTTAGCAAGATTTGCGGCACCGGGGAATTGTTGTTGGATAAGTAACTTTGTAAACCCTTCAAGAGAGATTAAAACCTGACGACCCATTTCCTGCTCAATAGCCGAGTCGCTAACTTCATCAATCCAGTACTGTTCGACCCAATTTTTTAGAATATTAAAAACGCGAAGTCGAATTGGCTTTTGTTTCCGTTCAACCCATTCATCAAGTTGTTCAGGTGTAAGTCCTTCAGGTGGCTGAATAGTGAACCTACTGACCAACATTTCAAAAAAGAGCCTTGAGTTTGTGAAGCTCCTGTAGGTCAATAGAAAAGTGTTGTTAAACGAGGTATCCAGAAAATCGTGCCGCGTAAGTCTTTCCAACAACGCAACAACAGTACCGCCTTTAACCGCGCCTCTGGAATCAAAAACCAACGCATCCTCATACTCATTCTTCAAATACCACGGTGTATCCTCTCTCCGTCGATCCCCTGCTGACGGCGTGACAGCGTACGCTTTGGGCGGTCCTTCGTCGCCAAATATTTGTTTGAGTTTGAGCTCCGATTTAGTCACGGGAAAATCGGTAGCGCTGGCTTTACTTCCGTGACGGATGTCGGCGTATGTGATTTCGTTAAAAGCGGAAGAGGAAGCGAGTTCGAGTTTAGCTTTTTGTTTAGCTAAACGCATAGCTTTCTCCTCAACTAGGAATTGCAGAGTGAAGGAAAGACTATGTATTGGTCTTTCTAAATCGTGGACTGCGGTTTTCGCACGGTCGAGTTTGGCAGATAAATCAGCAGAATCATTTTCTCTAGACGTTACAGATTGCGTGGCTAGTAAAAACGACGCGATAGCGTCATATACCGCCTGTTTCGACGCCTTAAAATCCGCTACTGACGGCGACGGTGGATTCACGAGTGAAGATAAATCAAGCGCTTCAAGAAGAGTCAAATAAGACCGTACAAGATCAGCGGATTTGATGGCTTTTTCAATCAAGAGATCCTCGTCCGAAGAAGCCGAGTATGACTGTTGGTCTAAAAATCGCGCAAGATCGCGTAGGACGTTAGTTATGGTGAGTAACTGAGCATCGGCGGTATCAAGAAGTGCGTCGTCAAGGGGGACAGGTTTGTCCGGTACATCTAGAGGAACAGGTGCCAAAGCAGGAGCGGCGGAACTAGTTGAAGATTGTCGACTGCGGTCGGTACCGAGGATTGTAGAGCCGTTGCCGGTTGATGAAGGTAGAGTGGGGGTTCCCCAGAAATTGTCAAACTGGAGAGAAGACACGCTTGGAGTTCGTGAGGAAAGACCGGTAGAAGAGTGTCCCGCTGACTTTAGACCGTCGATAAAAGACGGGCGGACAGATGAGAGGTGTGAGAGGGACAGTTGCGGGAGCATTGCGAGTAGAGCCGAGCAAATGTTAATAGCCTCGGCTTCGTCGATATGTTCTTCTGCTGGTTTGTCAAGCGCAAGAACAAGCGAAGACAGCTTGTCACGGAACAAACTATTCGCATCTTCGCTTTGCTCATCGGGAACTAAATTCCAGAGCGCGGCCAAGGTATCAAGAACACTCTTCAGTTTTGCCGCATACTCTTCCCTTTTCTTTTCATTCAAAGACGTAATCAGCGTTTCAACAGCGGTAATAACCGACTGAATAAACACAGCAGGTTGTAACGACGGTGTTTGTGGAGAAGGAGAAGTAGAACGTGATACAGATGCTGAAGGCGATGGCGATGGAGTTGCGGAGGGAGATATGGCAGTCAGTGGACCGATGCGGGGAAGCCAGTATGAATCTGACGAACGCTTTCTGACTGCTGAAAATGAAAAGGTGTCTGCTTCGTCGTAGACCAGCTCATCTTCCTCCACTTCCTCTCCTTCGTCTTCGTCTGCCTGTTCTTCGCCGTCGTCCTCGTCTTCGTCTTCGGCGACGACAAAACTACACATCGCCACAACACCCGCCGGAACTTCACTTTCGTCCACCGGAACAGTAAAGTTACTTGGAAACCACCCTCTTCTAATCTTTCTCTTATCCTTATCTCCATCGCCTTTACTGCTATCTTGTATTATTTGGCCATCCCACCACCCCGTATCCAACTGCAAACAAACAGCAATCAACTCGCCCGCAACAAACGATAACGAATTTGCTTCAGCAGAATCGTAGTCATACAAAGCACGCACGTAAAGCACGGGCTCCTGCTCTGTCGTCGCCATGCACTCTTATTCCTTGTCTTGTCTCTTGCTACCGTACTTTTTAATACAGCTCACGATTGATTCAGTTGAGGCTGTCAGATAGGGTTTCCATTAAACTACAGGTTGTGAGCTGTATCTTTACATATAGAACGGGGTTTGTACTATTCTACTCCCTCATAATTTCACCACAATCACTTTTGACCCCCTCTGATCTGTACAGTCCTTTATATAAGAAAATGTTGGCTTATGTTGGGCATCAGCTTTTAATTCTGCTCTTTAATTTTTATAGAGCAATGACTCTGATTAAATTCAAATGATGTTATTGGTAATATAATTTTTGAACCGGTTTTCCAATAGTTATGAGCTTTTGTTCTGATAGTGTCTGTTTATAAATGTACATTTTTGCTAAATGTTAGCTCTTTTGTATTTTCTTTTACTGTTCTTTAAAAAGTGGAGTGTCATTCTAGACATTTCACCAAATCAACTATGCGACTCATGCGAGAGTCAGATTGACATGCACAATCTGGTGGGTTAGCAAACATGCTTACAAAACCACCAAGTGTACTGGTCACTCTGTTTCTCACATGTGTTGCATAGTTTATGTTTGCCAAACTACCAGGTGTGCTTGTCAATCTGTTTCTCGCATGAGTTACATAGTTTAGTGCATCAGCTCAGCATTTAGTAAGCATGTTTGTTTTGATAAGTACACTGAGTCCACTTTCAGTCAGAGTTCTGTTCATTCTTTCTGCGATACCACTTTGTTTTGAGATACGAGGGATTGGAGTGTGTTCTAATAATAGAAATAGTCAGTCATTTATTGTGCTCAAAAAATTAATACGCCCGGATTCTGATTCTTCTATGGATCCACATAGATTACTGTGATTGGTGTTGGTTTAGCTGCGTGGTGAATGGTAATCTGTGAGATTTAGCAGCAGCACAGGAAGAGCGTTTGCGAATTATGGCTTTCAAGTCCTTTGATCACATTGTATTGTCTCATTTGTATTTATGTGCTGTATCTGTCTTAAATACTACTGTTGAACATTTACTGCCAACAACTCGCTTTCCTAAAAAAACACTTTTCACTTTATCTTAAATGAGATGCTTTATTAAGCTGATCCAGAACACTAGTGATTGTCTTAAACTTCTGGTAGTGATCAATTTAAAGATTGTTGACATGATCAATGTCAACTATAAAACCTGTTTAATTCCTGAGACATCTTGAAAGCCCATGCTTGAGCAGGCAAAGTAAAAGACAGCGTGTATTACAAAATCTGTGTTTGTACATCTGGTTAAGAAAATTCTATATCTGACACAATGCTCTCTTAAAAGCTACCTGTTTTTTCCTGCTAAAAAGACAGAAAACAGTAAATTGCCTTATATGCAAAATATCCCTCCAACCGGCACGCAATCTGCCAATCATACGCGTTTTGATAGTACTTTAGACATCTTCAATTTAGCAAACAGAGTCAACGGCAAAATAATTCCGAAGCAGCGGTTTTCATTACTGTAGAGAAGCAGAGACTGGTATTCAGTATTTCACCCTTCAATCACTCCACCAGATCCATCAATATGAAAAGTCTTTCTACCCACTTTTATTTGTGGCTTAAGCTGTTTTTTTTAAAAGTCAAAGACATACCTCTTGCTAATAGATGACATGTTGTGTATTTACTATACCTTCAGTATTAAACTCTCTACATTAGCCTAAATAGGAAGAAAAATTCCAAACACATTACCAGCACAAAAAGTATTGCAAATTTATTTTCATATAGCTCTCGTCCAAATTTGCGCAACATTCAATAAACTGTATCCAATTTTAGCGGCTCTCTGTTCACAATTTGTCAAAACAGAACACGTCGAGTCGTTTACGCATTGGGAGGTGCGACAATAGATATTTAATAGGGTTTTAACACTTCAAACGGGGTTTGGGTTTTTTAATTAATAGGGTTTTCGTCTTGTTTAGTTGAGAAGACAACTGTCTTTTGGTAACAACTATCACAATCAACGGAGCAATAAGATGAAATAAAAATACATAAATTAAAAAATATAATACAAACAATTGCAAAAAAAAAAAAAAAAAAGAAAAAAAAATTAGTTTTTTTTACAAATCATCAGTAAACTCAATGCGCGGCGTAAACGGACTTCCATAATGTCTCCAAACATGATTCAACCCATCTCTAATAATCATCGCGGTCTTCCACCCCGTCGCTACATACGTTTCTTCCAACACGCTTCTTAACCATCGTCGTTGCGTTTCGTCTTTAATTTGCGCGCCGGCGTAGAGGATTGGCATTGTCATGCAGACCCAGGCGGCAGCGGATGTGGCGCTGCGACCTACGTGGCCTTCGAGGTCGGAGATTGTGGGAGCGGTCATTAGGGAAGGGGATTGTTTGCGGATGACGTAGCGGAGGGATCGGGAACCTTCTTCGTGGTTTGTATCGTGAGGGCCGTCGTGGTATGCGGAGGGTTGTTCGTTTGCGTTGGGACCTTGAGTTGAAGGACGACGACGGGGGAGACCGGCGATCATGATTCCTGCGACGGTGCGGCAGATGACCATGGTTGAGAGCATGCCTTGTTGTGAAGTCTGCGGGACGTTGCGTAGTGCAGCGCGAACAGCGGGCTCGGTTGTCCAGTCTGGGTTATTCCGAACGAGAAAGAGTCGCCACATAGCAAGGTACATTCGTAGTACGCCGTCTTGAATTTCGGTGTATCGTAATGGTGGACCGAAAAGACTTGCACCGGCGTCTTCGAGCGGGACGCCGTTAGCAGGGTGTCTGGACTCGAGGAATTGTTCTTCGCAGGCGAGATATGCCGCGTCGAGGTCTTTCCATTCTTGCCGTGATTGCTCAAGAGTGTACTTGAGACTGCCGCGTTTGCGTGCGCTTTCGTCGACGATAAAGCAGAGTAAACGGACGGTGATTTTTAAAGAGTCGTCGTATAGGCGGAGAGTGTCGGTTGTAGTCCGCGAAGGCACGCGCGTCCAGAAGGAGTAGTCGATGTATGGTTTCGTGTCGAGGGTGATGGCCTGCATGATTTGCATGCGCAGGTAAAAGTAGAGAAGGTCGAGGAATAGAACAGCGTCGGCTTTACGTTGACGAAGCGCATTTCGCTGGGCACGCGTGGCACTCTCGGCGGCGCGAACTTCGGCGGAACAGTTTTTTTGCACGAGAAGAGCAGCACTGGCGCGGTCTGCGTCGTCGAGGGCGTCGGTGGAGATGGCGAGGTCAGCTGCAAGGGCGGCGATGTCGAATTCGAGAAGGAGGTTGCTGGCGCCCATGAGATGGCGGGCCCATTTATCGTGCTCGCCGGTGGCGGTTTCGTAGTATGCGAGGGTGAGACTCGCTGCGAAGATGCCAATGTCGCCAGAGGCTACTGTGGGTACGCGGGATTGACTGCGTTCTTTGAGGGCCTTTGCCAGACGACGGATGCCGAGATGATAATGCAGTAAAGAGGCGTGTTGATGAGCAGCAGCCGACTCGGCAGAGACAGTAGAAAGACCAGCGATGTGCAGAGCCGAGACGGCGAGGATGGCGTGCAGCAAGGCAGAGGTCTTGAGGGCCATCATGGGCACGTGGTATGTCCAGATGTTTGTTTCCTGCATGATTTTAGACGAGTTCTGCGCGGCGACAAGAACAAGACGCTCTGGCTCGGGCACGTGCCGCTCAAAGAGGGAGATCTGGCAGGCGACGACGTGCACAAAGTGTCTGAAGATGCGCTGGGCTGCTGGGTGCATGAGCGGCGATTGAATGGGTCCTGGCGCGAAGGCGACGACAGCCGACCGCGGGTCGTGTGTCTGCGCTGGGGAGGAGGAAGAGGTCAGCGCGAGATAGTACGGAAAAGCGGTCGCGCGCATGTCGCCGTCGGAGTCGGCGTGCGAGGGCGGTGCCGCGAAGAGCGACGGGACCATGTACCCGGGGATGTGGGTGTCGTCGACGGCGAGGTATGCCTCGATTTCTTCGGCGAAGGCTATTTTGGACGAGAGCAGCAGTCTGTTGCCGCAGCTGGGTTGCTGCTGTATTTGGTGTATTTGGTGTAGTTGCTGTAGTTGCTGCAGGGGTATATGCTGTATTTGTTGCAGGGGTATTTGTTGTAAGGGTATTTGCTGTAAGGGTATTTGCTGTAAGGGTATTTGCTCTAAAGGTATCTGCTGCAAAGGTATCTGCTGCAAAGGTATCTGCTCCAAAGGTATCTGCTCCAAAGGTATCTGCTGCAAAGGCACCGGCTGCACCGCCGCCTGCTGCCGCGGATCGAAAACATGGCCGTAGCCCTCGCACAGCCTCCGCGACTTGGAGCAGTTTGCGCACCGCGGCTTGCCCTCGTCGCACTTGATCCGTCTGCCGCTCGCCATGCGTGTTAGCCTCTTTCGTCTGTCTGGCGCGCGCGCGCTAGCACCGATCCGTAAACACGTAAACAACTCACCTGCGTCGACACGTGAGACAGCCCGTCCGCGTGCGCTTCCGCGTGACCTCGTCTTTGTCTCTGTCTCTGTCTTTGTCGTCGGCGATGCTGCTGCTGCTGAAGATGCTGATCACGCCGCTGTCGAGCGACCGTCGCGCGTGTGTCGGGTTTCTGCTTCGTGCGTCGTCCGTTGCCGCTGACGACGCCGTGTTTTGCTTTGTCTTTGTTTTTGTTTTCGTTTTCGTATTTACTGTGTTTGTATTTGTATTTATTGTATTTGTATTTGTATTTGTTTTTATTGCTGCTGTCGGCCGTCGCGCGCGCCCACCGCCACCACCGCCGCCGCCGCCGCCGTCGTCGTCGTCGTCCGCAGCTGCAACGCGCATCTCGACTCGGAATAAACCAGCTCAGCCGTCCTTTTTACAACAGCAACCGGTCTTTGGGCGCAAACAAAGCGTAAAAGAAGAAGAAGAAGAAAAGCTACGATGCGGCCGTTCGGGGCGCTGGCTCTGGCGCAATGGCCTCTGCGCGTTGGGGGTTGCCTCTTTGGGCGGGTTCTTGCATTACTAAGCCATTATCTCATTCTTCTCGGCCCGCCGCACGTGTTTTACTTCCTGGCGCGCTGTGTGCCTTTGGCCGCCGCCGGTTGTTCGTGTTCATGTTTGTGTTCATGTTCATGTTCATGTTCATGTTCATGTTCATCGCGCTGTTGGGCATTGGCATCGGCATCGGCAGCGGCATGTTTGGGGGCAGAGGCATCGGCGTAGGCGTAGGCATCGGCATCGACATCGACATCGACATAGGAACCGTAGACATCGGCATATGGCCGTGATTATGACCATGACCGTGACTATGACCATGACCATGACTATCAATACCTCCGTAGCCAGCATTCACATTCACATTCGCATTGGCATTAACACCCGGATACGGCGGCAGCGGCACAGGCGACGTCGGCGTCGACATGTACATCCTTTGCTGGCCGCCGTAGTGCTGATGCGAGTACTGTCCGTAGTGTCCGTAGCCATACGGCGGAGTGCTCTGGTATCCGTAGCCATATCCATACCCGTACTTTCCCGCCTGCTGCTGCTGCTGTTGGTAGGCGTATCCGTACTGTCCTGGCGTGTTGGCGTATTGGTTATATGGCTGCTGCACTGGCATTGGTATTGCGGGGGCAGATTGCGGCATTGGCACTCGTTGCGACATACTCATGTTCATGCCCGAGGTCATACCCGAGTTCATGTTCATGTTCATGCCCGAGTTCAAGTTCAAGTGCATGTTCATGTTCCGGTCGTATATCTGATAATTGTTCGGCCCCACAGGCACAAACATCGAACGCCGCAGAAAATCAGGATCCTCCTCCTCGCGTCCGCCGCTGTCCCTCTCCCTCTGCACTACTCCTTCCCCATCCTCGTCCTCGTCCTCCGCCTCCACCGTTTGAAAGTCCTTGAATATCCTCCGCCTGGCTTCTTCGTACGCCGCCGCCCGTTCCTCCAGCGTCGTCAGACTGCTCTCTGCCGCAACTACCGCTGCCGCTGGCACTGTCGCTGTAGTCGTCGTCTGCGGAGTCTGACTCGAATCGCTTACGACAGAAGACTCCAAACTGCTCGTCTCTTCCTTCTCCTTTTCTCTCCCGCTCTTCTCCCGTCGCATAATCCGTATCCCGCCATGCACCCGTTCCTGCACTTCCTCCGGCATCTTTCTGTACTTTTATATGTATATAAATAGTATACAGTATACAGTATACAGTATATAAGGCGACAGTATCAATAAATCAATCAAGAATAGAATCCCCAGTTCTCGTCTGCGTTTTAAATCCCGGCAATCCCGTGCTTGTTCGTCTGTCCAGCGCTCATATTCGTCTATTCTTGTTCTTCAATCTTTCTTCTCTTAATCTCTTATTCTTCCTCTTCTCTTTTTCTTTCGTCTCTTTCTTTTTCTCTCTGTTATGGTCTTACTCAAACAAGAAACAAGTACAAGTTAAACGCAAAATAGAAAGTGCTCCTTTAAAACTTTATTGTCGTCGTGCGGCGCAGACCTCTAATCACGGTCGTCGTCGTTCGACTTTGAAATCCGCCGTTCGTTCGCTTATCCGATCCTTTTCACAACTCGTCAAAATGAGCCATCCGAATGATCCCGATTCCAGTGTTTCCGAGGCTGAAACTGTGTGTTTGTTTACTGTTTACTGATTACTGTTTATGGCAATTGTGCTGATTTGTCGCAGATCAGACGGAAACGTCTCGCGCGTTTGCAGCGGCCACCAACCTCGTCTTCTTCGCCCGCTGAGTCGTCTTCTTCTCCGGCGACTCCAGCTGCCTCAGCCAACCCATTCTCTGCTCTTTCTATTAAAATTACACCGGAAAAGCCAAAGCCTGAACCAAAACCCGAATCAAAACCCGAACCAGAACCAGAAGTAGCCGAAAAGCCAAAGCTGCGGCCGGTCGTCGACTTTAACGACTGGGCCGACGAGCGACTGCGCGCTGCGTTCAAGTTCTCGCTGAAACCAGTCGACGACGACGACTCCGGCGAGGTTGTTTACTTATCCGACGTCGCGGCAGAGTTTCCGAACCCGCTGCTGTCCGAGGAAACACTCGACCGCGCGCTGCTTTCGCGGCTGACGGAAATACCCATCGCCGACCCGTTCGCGTACCTGGTCGCGTCCTGGCGCGCGGTCGAGTCGCTCCGTCGCTCAACTCGCGCTTCGGATCCTCTGCGTGCAAAGAAACTCTCTTTATTAACCGAAGCAAGAAGACTCTGTACGGGTTACGCTGTGTTGGCTGTGTCGATGCCCGAGATGTTTGATGCCTCTGCGCCGCCTGTTGATCTGGCGGCATTGCTCGTCGAGAAACCCGACTCTGCACGTGCTCTACCGCTCGAATTCGTCGACGCGATGATCCTCCGCGCAACTGAAGACGAACAACTGCAAGACTTTCTCTCTCCCGTCCTGATCAATCTCTCCTCGCGGATGAGACTGCTGACAATGAAGGACTCTTATCAGGCCTATCTACGCGCGCTGCAGACCCTCGTGGTGCATAAACCCGTCGTGGCCTTCATCACTGAAATGCCTCTATTCCTTCCTGACGACGTCACCGCTGCCACTATCGAAATCAACACTTTCCTCGGGCCATTCTTTCGCCTTTCCCCAATTGAGGTATTAATATCCTATTTTACTACTATCTGTTTATTACACTGCTGACCACCAGGCCTCTGTCGCAAACACATACTTCTCCGACGCCAAAACCCGCCCCCAATCTGAAATAACCTCCGCAGTCTCTGCTCTCCGCACCGAACTCTCCGCTCTTCAAGACCAACTATCCTTCATCGTCGACAAAACCGTCCGTGCGGGCTCTTCCCCACGCGAACGCATGCTCGCATACTTTGCCCGCGCATTAAACCTCAACCACAAACGACGCGCGATGCAGATCGTTCCCGGCACGATTTCGACAGACGGGTTTATGCTTAATTTGACTGCTGTTTTGAATAAACTCTGTGAGCCATTCGTCGACGCTACCTTTTCCAAAATAGACAAAATCGATCCTCTGTACTTTAGAAAATCTACAAGACTCGATATCGCTGAGGAAGTCAAACTTGACGCTGATCAAAATACCTTCAACGAGTACGTCAAAGATCGACTTGACACTGCGCCGAATTTCATCTCTGAGGTCTTTTACCTCAACGTTGCTTGCCATTACTACGGTCTGGGCGGCGCAATGACTTCGATCGGACAAATCACAAACGACATTAAAGATCTCGAAAAGCATCTTTCGCAGCTCGAAACCGAGCGTCATAATTGGATAAACACGCCCCAAGCACCTTTACTCAACAGTACATTAACCCGCGTTCGCACACAGCTTAATAATGCTTTGGCATTTCAGCATGCTTTGAACGCTGTTCTCCAAGATCGTCAGAGTATGGCGCGTTCGTTTGCGTTTTTAATGACTGAAGCAACCTGGCTCGTTCGTCTTGTTGATCCGAAACACGCGCATCCTCATCCTCATATCACGTTACCCTTGACTAACGGCACACCAGCGTCCTTTGCGAATTTGCCGGAATACTTTGTGGAAAACATCACGGGGTTTGTTATTTACTTTTCGCGCCATTTCCCGCAAATCCTCTTCGATCAAACAATGGTTGAACTCGTTACGTTCGCAGTCACATTTATCCGCACGTCGTCCTACATCAAAAATCCGTATCTCAAAGCTAAAATCATCGAATTCCTATTCTACGGCGTACAAAGCCAACCTGGGTTCAAAAACGGCTTTTTAGGCGATACGTTAAACACGCTTCCGTTCGCAATCGAGCATGTTTTTCACATGCTTATGCAGTTTTACATCGAGATTGAGCAAACTGGTGCTAGTTCGCAGTTTTACGATAAATTTAATATCCGCTTCTACATCTCGCAGATTATTAAATGTATTTGGGAAACTCCTGTTTATAGACTTAAACTTGAGCAAGAAGCGAGTGCTGATGTTGAGTTTTTCGTCCGATTTGTCGCGTTATTGTTGAATGACGTTACATATCTTTTAGATGAATCGCTTTCGAAACTTGCAGAGATTCATAAATTCCAAGCTGAACTTTCATCCGCGACACCGACAACAGCGCCGGATAACGAACGTCAACGATCTTTAGCAGCAGCAGAAAGACAAGCGTCGAGTTACATGTCCCTTGCGAACGAGACTGTTTCAATTCTAAAACTATTCACAAAAGCAGTGCCCTTGGCGTTCGTTACACCGGAGATTGTGGAACGATTAGCTGCAATGTTGGATTATAATCTCGATGCACTTGTCGGACCTAAATGTACAGGTCTTAAAGTCAAAGATCCGCAAAAATACCATTTTAATCCAAAAGCGCTGTTATCTGATATCGCGCAGGTTTATCTTAATCTCTCCTCCGAGTCAAGTTTCGTCCTAGCAGTCGCGCGAGACGGCCGTTCATACCGCCGCGAGATATTCACCAGAGCGACAGTAATTCTTAGCAAATACGCAGTTTTATCAAGTAAAGATATCGAAAAACTCACGACGTTTGCTGATGGTGTTGAAAAGACTAAATTAGCTGATGAACAAGGTGAAGAAGAACTTGGTGAAATCCCTGATGAGTTTTTGGATCCGTTGATGTATACGATTATGCAAGATCCTGTTATCCTCCCTTCTTCGCGGATTTCGATTGATAGAGCGACGATAAAATCTCATTTACTCTCAGATTCTACGGATCCGTTTAATCGTATGCCGTTGAAATTGGAAGACGTTATTCCAAATACAGAACTCAAGCATCAAATTGAACAGTTTAGACTTGAAAAGAGAAACGCGGCGGTGAAAAATGCGGCGCAGTTGGCTAGTGCGGTTAATACTACTTCTACTTCTGCCGATGACGGCAAAGTCGATCAAGATGGGGACGTGGCTATGGAATAAGACTTGTCGCAAATGGTTTGGAATATGAGTATGTTTGTTAGTGTGTGGTGGGGGAAATGGGATTGCTTGTTGGATGCTTTTGTTTGAAAGTATATTGCTTCTTTAGTTGCTAGTTTTAGTAGATTATGATATTTCATGTATTTATGCCAAAAAAAAACCGTTCTCTTTTTCTTTGACACCTTTTCATGAAGGATCTTGATCTGTACTTTGATTCGTTGACAGCTATCTTTATCCTTCAAAAACGCCCGCTTTTTTTTTCAAAAATATTCCGTCGTATAAATCAAGTAATTCTTAATTGCTGTGCAATAGATTTACTATTTCTAGTAATTAAAGTAAACCGATTTTACTGAAATCAGCCCTAACTAACTATCATAGACGAATTCCTCGTGAAGCCGGAAAATTCACGCTTAAAAAATCTTTTTTACAAAAGAACCAGACTTTAGTATTAATTTTTCTTGAATTACGTCAAATTAGTATCTTGAATAAAATTGACAGCTAGATGCTAGATGAATAAGTATAGATCCGAAAGGGGAGTACAAGATCGCTCGCGATTTTGCAGAGACAAGTTACACATAAGCTGCAATTAAATTGCTAATGCGGAGCAGACCGTATTTGAGCGGTTTCAGTTTTTTAAAGAGAGCTTTTTTGATTATACCACTACAGTAAAGAATATAAAATGCAAACAACTATTTATTGAAAAACTGACGGTTAATATTTTTATTAAACTATCGGTAATAAAGTGAGAGCTCGATGTTTTAAAGGAAACGCTTTAAAAATTTACGAGTAGAAACTAAATTAGCAGAGCGATTAAAGCACTCTATTGTCTAACAGGTTATTTGCAAATTGCTGTAGTACTAAATTCTTTTTTACGTTTAATTTAATAGTTAAAATTTGGCAAATGCAGAAATACCATACAAAATGCTGCGAGAGCGACGCAGAGATCGGCCGTGCTCTGTGCAGGCACAAGTACGTATGCGGTACCTATGCGTTCATAAATTGCAGCAGATCAATTTTTCAAGCACTACACAAACGTCACATATTCTGTATAGATACATATGTTTTCCAAAAACCTCTGTAAGCTAATTGTACCGTTATAAATACAATATTTTGCAAGCGGTTGCATTTTTACAGGCAGAAAGTAGACAAAGGTACGCAGAGCCCACGTCTCCCAATACATGCGTATTTTGGGAACCAAAGGGTTTAGCGGTAGTGAGAGAATCGCTGGACTAGGGACTTTCAATACTGAGAAGCTTTATGGTGTGTCTGTACCGGACAGAAATGCGTCGCTTGCGGCGATGTATCCGCAACAGCCCGTTGCGTGCTACACAACTAGAAACCATCCCGCTTGGTCCCTAGGAATTTCGCGACCGTCTTTCCTCAGTGATAACTGTTCTGACATTTCCGACAGTTCCGACATCGACGCGCATGAACCGTTTGGCTCAACAATTCGCTATCCATCTTACACAAATAAATGGCAAGTAATTTGTTTTTATCTACTTTCGGAAAGATTGCTAACTTTAGTTATAGGCCCGTCAGTAACCGCACCACACAGAAGCGACCGGAAGTCATTGATTTGTCTTCTGATAGCGAAGATGAGCATGAGTAAGTGACTTACTTGTAATTGGTCGGATGTGGGCTAACATGAAATCAGTAGCACAATTCGTGATTTGCGTTCTCAAACCCCGCGGACGCCTACGCTCAACCTTGTGTCGAGTCCCGGGAAGCGCGAAGAGCCGTTTCCTGCTGATCTGAAAAGAACCAACGACCACTCACCTTTCAATATTCACGACTTCCGCATCCAACCTTGCACGCCCACGCCTTCGTCATGCAAGGTTTCAGATTCAGCGCAACGCAGAGCGCCACTATCAGCCATGAATTTGAAGAAGTGCACTGCTCAAAAATTATTCAAGCCTTCATCAAAAGTATCATCTCTAGGGCAACGCAATTCGGCTTCCGGATTGCGTGGTCCATTGCAACCGATGACGTTCAATGGATTTCATCGGCAATATTTGGGCGGGTTTAGCTTTGCTGACCGCACGAGATTATGGAGTACTTATCGTCCGAGGAGCTCTTCCTCTAAGTCAGAGGTTTCTTATCAACGTCTCGTAACTGAGATTGGTAAAGAAAATATGGAAAGCGCGTTTCCAACTCCTACGATCGATAAGGCGGAGATGCAGGAGTTGTTTCAAATGACTGGTATCTATTCGCTTCCCATTGAATACACGCGTTCTTCGCCAGATCAGAGCCTAATTGAACGAAAGCAAGCCGCAATACGCCAGAGTCGCGTGCGAGGTGGTCGTACCTCAGCTTTAAAGAAGAGACCGAATTTGATTGGCGTGAAGGGTGGAAGAATTGGGAAAAAGTGAATCAAGAATAGTCGTCAATCTCTGAAATGGAGCGACGTCAGTTTTTTCCGTCCAAGACGAGTGGTAAATCTGGTTCCACTTACTGTCAACCACAACTTGATGAGGCCGGTTGTACCTTTATTTACTTTAACTGACAACGACAGACTACCAAATTCCTCTCCTTCATTAAGAGTTAGCCCACGATGGGTCACTTCTGCTTCCATATCACCGATGAAGAGATTACGGCATGAGACGAGGTCACCGCGGATTCAGGTTAGAGGCGCAAAGAAAGTGCGCTTGTGATGAATAACGATAATGGCTGGGAACGCATACACCTGTGTAAGACGATTTTACATTATATACATTATTTTTTTGGAACGAGCTTTGACGCTCTACGTGATTTGAATTTCGCTAACGATTGATGATACAGGTGATAATTGAACAATGTTACTGATTTCACGATAATGACGGTTTATACAACTTGACTTTCTGCTCTGCTGTTTTTCTGCTCAAATATTTCACGAGACTATTGCATGACATACATACCGATTTGTACGACAGTTTATACACCAAGTAATATGCAAAGTCATCAATATTCTGAATGTCTGGCTAACATATTTACAGACGTGCTAATAAATCCAAAACACAGTCGGATCATTAGCATTATAGTATTTTCTAAAATGCAGTCAGGAATTTTAGCAGAAGTGTTCTGACAACTGAAGAAGCTGAATATTGAAGCACGACACTGAGATACCTAAGGAAGGATGACAATACTACCTGCTTTCTGACGTTTGTGTTAGTTTGGCACCTAACACACGTTTCACTAAAAGCAGAGAAAATAGTGTTTCTGTTAATCTGATCATCAAGGCTTATGGTATTTCAAGACAAGGACTTAAGACATAGCGAGACAAAGAGGCTGTGATATTTCAGTATGGCGATTCGGGATACGAAGACAACGCGAAACAAAACAAATGGATGTCTGAATGAGGAACACTTCACGTTAATGGCATGACTGATTATCTGCTTTTCAAATTGTAAACTAGTTGGGAGGCTAGTCGACGATTTTCAACTTCAGAGAAGTTACTGTTACCAATCATCGGGGGAAAGTGTTACAGAGTAGAATGAGACTTTCTGAAGCGACCGAAAAAACTTTGAGCATACTTCATTAATATTTATCGTTACGTTCTGCACCAAAATTTTTGATTGGCTGGGGGGCCTGATCAAAAATAACTAACTTGCGGAATAAATGGTATTATATTCAATTCTCGGTCAAAGTACTTTCTACTGTTTACAAACTCAAAAGGAAATCAAGACTAGCGCGACGTCCGCTTTGCTGTGAATCGTATGACATCATATTCTGTTAGCGTCATGAACAAGTTGGAAGGCTTAGTTTATGATTATTATATTAACGGAATATGTCAACGCAAGCAAAGTCGAGACGGTATAGTTCAATTCGCTATCTTACGACTGTCAACTCGCGGTTTCATTCGTGTCTTCAATATCTATTCTGAGCAATTATACTGAAATTATTCAACCGGCAACCCAAATTCAATACTAATACAACGTACAATATAACTCTGCGTTATTTGACTATGTTCTGCTATATACTGAATTAGTTGGCGGCCTAATTTGGTATTGTTACTCAGCAGATCTGTCACAGTCTTAATTAAGTCAGAGCATCTTCGTTTTATCACCGTATTGAGAGAGTCAGCAGCATATCTGGATTGCAAGGTTTAAGTCGTTCCATATCATTCTTTTTTTGTCAGAGCTATTATATCAGTCATAACTATGTCAAAAATATTGTCATTTCGGGAAAAATCTTTCAGAACTGTTACACAGCAGTCATTATCAGTGGCTTCAGCTAGGATTCAGTCAAGCTACTCGTGACGATTGTTCAACATAGGCGTGAGTTATTAGTCATCTAGGTCTGGGCGAGTTCAGGAGTTTGAGGCGTGGTTTATAGATCTGTTCGCAAAAAGTGAGGCGTTTTCGGGTGCGGGAGTTTAGGGCGTTTCGGTGAGAATTGTATAGTTAGGGAATTAATAATTATGGATTATTTGCTATGATGAGATTGTGCTATTGTTTTTAATGTTTATCGTTTGATGTCTAATGCCTGATGTTTAATGTTTAGTGTTTGATGTTTTATTAATGCTTTAATGACTATAATGGAGAAATTTACAAACAAGCACGTAAGCCTCTATATTATCTGTAAAGAAAAGTCTCTAGACCTTTGTTCTGATAGACACGCTATCATATTAAGAATAATTAGAACACTGGATGCATGGATAAAAGCGGGTATTCCAAAAACAATATCATATTTCAGAGCAGCATATAACAGAAACCGTACACAAAGAGATACTCAATGAAAAGAACTATAACCGTAAACAAAGGCAAAACAAAAAAATCTCAAACACATTAATTACAAACTAAAAGCTAAGGCAGACGGTACTTATTATTTTTTTTAAAGTCACGCAAATGCTACACTCATAATGCTGATTGCAAATTTAAGAGTTTTGTCAAAACAGGCTGCTTCTTTCTCCCATGGAAGTTGACGATTGCTGCACAATATCAATACTAATAAATCTATTTTTGCCTGGCAAAATAGTGTGGCTTTCAGATATGTATCCGCAACAGTGCGTGGAAGTTTCGTAATAGTCCTTCCTCGAAGATAGCTCGTCTAATCTTTAGTTAGTTAGATGTCAACCAGATAGTGATAAGTACCAGTATTCTTGATTCCTATTCTCAAACTCCGCGTACGCCTACGTTCAATCATTTGTCGAGTCCTGTGAAGCGCGAGAGCCGTTTTCTGCGGAGTTCAAGAGAATAAATCATCACTCATCTTTTGATATTCGCGACTTCGGGATCCAACCTTGCACGCCTACGCCTTCTTCAAGTAAGGCTTCAAATTTAGTGCATCGCCAAGCATCACTTTCCCACTAGAACTTGAAGAAGTGCGATGACGCAAAGTCATTCAAACCTTCGAAAATATCCTCTTTTGGGCAACGCAATTCGGCTTCTGGATTGCGTGGGCCATTGCAACAGATGGCGTACAATGGACACCATCGGCCATTTTTGAGCGGTCTCAGCTTTGCTGACCGCACGAGATTGTGGAGCACTTATCGTTCAAAAAGCTCTTCTTCTAAATCAGAGGCTTCGCAAAAGTGTCTCGCTGCTGAAATTGGCAAAAAGAACAAGTGAAGCGCAATTTCAACTCCAACAGTTGACAAAGCTAAAATGAAAGAGCTACTTCGAGTAATTGGTATTCATTTGTTGCTCACTGACTATGTGCGTTCTTTACCAGATAAGAACTAGAATGAAAGAAAGCAAGCTGCAGTGCGGCAGAGTCGAATGCGAGGTAGTCTAGTTTCAACTCTGAGGAGGAGACCGACTTTATTTAGTATAAAAAGCAGGAGAATCGGAAAGAAATGGATAAAAAACAGTCGTCGGTCAATTTCATGAGGCAACATTTCCGCCAAAACCAAATAGTCGATCGTTCCCCGCCTAGTGAGCCACAACTTTATGAGGCCGGCTATACTTTCAAATAAATTAACTGACAGAGACGACTAATTTTTTTCCAATTTTAAGAGTCAGCCCACGGAGGGGCACTCCTCACTCTGTCCCTTAAATGAAGAGATCGCTCTCTGACATATAAAGATCACCGCGGGTTCAGAACAGAAGCGCAAAGAAGGCGCGTATATGATGGATAACGATAACGGCTTTCGTAGCATACACTAAGTAAGACAATGTGTCATTCTATACATTGAATTTTCATGATTCGAGCTTTGCTAATGATTGATGACATAGGTAAAAACTGAATATAATACTGATATCACGATAATGACATATCATTAGCTGACCAACTGCTCTGCAGTTCTACTGATAATACATTTCATTAAGTTATCGCATGACATAACCTACAAATTTGTCAGACAGTTTATATACTGATTAATCCGCAAAGAATCACAGATAGTCTGAATATTTTGTTAACATATATACATGTATGCTAATGTATCCAAGACACAGTCGGATAATTAGCGTAAGAGTGTTTTTTGAGGTACGGTCAGGGACCCTAGCAGAATAAGAGTTACAATAGTGAAACACCTCAGTAAGGTTGACTGAAACTACCTGCTATTTGTAACTTGTGTTAGTTAGGTGTGACACACGCATCACAGTTGATCTCAACATCAAGGCTGTAGTATTTTGAGGTAAAGACTCAAAAAGATGAAGTAGTATGGAAACAGCAAGGCTCTAATGCTCCAGCATAATGACTGGGAATATGAAGACAAAGCGAGACAGTACACAAGTATTTCAGTATAACGAGCACCTTACTGGTCTGCTTCATATATGGAGAATTGGTTTATAATTGTCAAAGTGCAGGCGTGTTACTGTGCCAACTATCAAAAGGCCAAAAAAAATGAACAGTAGAAAGCCAAATTCTATAGCTACCGACAGAACAGTGAGCATACTTCAACAACATCGGCCTTTGATTTCTGCACCACTGATCTTTATGAGCCAGGAACGCATAGATATAAATCAAATTGCAGATAAATAGTATCACGATATTAGGAAATCTTCAGTCAAATACTCAGAGTACTTCTACTGTTTGATGCTTCGAATGGAAACCGAGTCTGGCGCGCGATGTACACTTTGCAGTGAATCATGTGACACACTTGTCATGTCAAGAGAATCTGTCAAAGCTGTTACACAGAAGTAATTATCAGTCGCGGCTGATTAGATTCAGATAGGCTACTACTGACAATGATTCGCCACAAGCGTGCCATATCATTATGATGCTCATCTAGAAGTTCGAGGCGTTGTTGTATGATCTGTTCGCGTGGATAAGGTGGTTTCGGTTTAAGAGTTTAAGTGTCGGATCTGTATTAAATGTAGGGAACGATTAGTTGTTCGCTTCAAATGTTTGGTGTTTCATTATTCAGGTTTTAATAAATTTTAATAGAGAAATTTACGAATAAGAACGTAAGACCTATAATACTTGTTCAGGAAACTGTCTAGACTTATGTTCAGATAGACATAATATCACATTAAAAAACGTCACAAACACTGAAATCCATGAATCAAAGCGGGTATCGCAAAAACAATAGTATATTAAAAGAGCAATATGAAGCAGAAACTATACACAAAAAGACGTTCAATAAGCAGAACAATAACCGCAAACACAAGCAAAACAAAAAATGAACTCCAAACACATTAATTACAAAGTAAAAGTAAAAGTAAAAGCAAGCGCTAATTTTTGATTTTCAAATTCAAAGTCATGACAATGCTAAATTCATAATGCTAATTGCAAGTTTAAGAGTTGCGTGAAAACCAACTACCTCTTTTTCCCATGGAAGGCGACGATTGCTGCATAGGGGACGAATCAAGTCTGTTGCTTTCGGGAGAGTTGCCTCGTAAATATGCTGTTAGTGGACTACTTCCAAGACCTCCACCACCGCGCAATGGCTTCACGATGCGTTGATTTGCTAATCCACTAGCGCCTCCTAAAGGACTACTTCCAAGACCATCCGCTTGTCTCCTAAAAGACTTTGCATCGTCATATCGTTCCATTAATTGTGCCATTTTATTGTCGAAAGATTGGGTTTCGCTTGCCAGTCTTTCTTGAGATGCCGCAAGATTAGCTTCAAGTGCCGCAATTTTTTCGTTTCTTAATCGTAGCTTTCGCTCATTCATGGCAACATCCCGCTTCAATTGCGCGTTTTGCTCAACAAGTGCACGCTGAACTTGTGTTAATTGCTCAAGATTTCTCTCCAAGAATGCCATTCGCTTCAGTTGCCCTTTGCTGGCTGAAGAGTTCTTCGCCAAAGTTCGGTTTTGATCTTTCAAGTCATCTAATTGAATTTCAAGCTCAACAACACGTTCACATCTGTTTTGCAAGTCTCGCATCAATGACCGTTTCGCAGTTTCGAAATCCAGTAGTTGTTGCTTCATCGTTTGAAGTTTTGCAGCTGACTTTGTGGGCGAGGAGGGTAAAGACACGGGGGATACTGTTTGTCCAGATGTGGATGGCGCTGATGTTGTAGGTGTAACGGGTATATTTGATGATACAGCTGAGGAAAGAGACTCGTCCGTGGAAGAGTTCGCAGACAACGGTCGTTCCACTGGAAAATTACGCTCTCTTTGTGATATCATCTTGCGCAATCTCTTGTTATCGCTCAACGCTGAAGCCAAATCATTCTTCGAATCAAGCAACATATTCTCCACAATGACCTGTTTTTGTGAAATATATTCCTCTAAATGTGCCAAATTCGACGCGTCACCTTCACAGTACTGTTTTACTAGTTGCTCGAGCTCTTTCAATTTTGCTTCAAGCTCATCCCGTCGTAAAGCATGTTCCTCCATTTCATCCATTCGAGCATCCAGAACCTGCTCAGTACGCGCAACAAATTCTCGGGATTCAACCAGGTACATTTTCAAAGAAGATTTTTGTGTTTCATCCAGAGACTCATTGGCTTCCAAAATAGCGAGCGCTTCACTTATCCAATCCTTCTTATCAGATATCTCGGTTTGCGAACCATTTGCTGACAGATCGCCATGAGAAGTATCACTACTAAGTGTAAAGAACTCAAAACCTCTCGCCATTTCACGCACCATCTCGCGCTTTCGTCGATCTCGTTCTTCCGCTTTACTATTTTTCTCTTGCATTTGTAAAGTTAATTCATATAGTTGCTTCCGTGAACTATCCAGCTCAGCCGTTGTTTCAGCATTAAGTTCTTTTAGACTATCCATAGTGCCAAATGCATCTTTCGTTTCACGTTGAATCTTCTCATGGTCTTGCTTGAGTTTCAGTACTTCGTCCTGTAACTTTTCATTGACTTCTGTCAATTCCGCTTCGCGTTTTGTTAAAGCAAGGTTTTCAGTGTTGAGCTCTTTGATCATTCGCTCAAGTGCATTAATTGCCGTCTCTCGATCAGTCAGACGATCTTGCATTTCATTTTCACGTCTCATATATTCTTCAATTGATTCGTCCAAATCAGGTTGTTTAGCCGGGGTGTACAGTTGCGACTTTGGTCTTGGAGTGCTAGGTAATGAGCTGCCATTGCTTCGATCACTTGTGCCAGGAGCTTTGATTTTAGCCCATTGCTCGGGAGCAACTTGCTCACCTGACCGCCACGCTTGAGCTTCTCGTTCCAGTTCTGCAACGTATTCGGAAAGTGAAGAGTTTCTTGACTGTTCTTTCTTAAGTTGTTGCTTGAGTTCACTTGGAGATAATTCGGCGTTGATTTTCGGTCTATTCTTGATACTTTTTGCACGCGTTCCGAACTTGAGTGTTGATAAAGTTTCTTGTAAGTTGTATGTTGATGGAGAGCAATTGATGATAAGTGTAGTCCGTGAGTTACCACCAAGCGATTCTTGCAATATACGGGTAAGTTTAGAGTCTCGATATGGTACATGAGTGGATTTGCCGTCAGTAAGAGCATTAATAACATTTCCTAGTGCTGATAGTGACTTGTTGATTTTCTTAGCTTCTTCCAATAATTGTCCCGAGGCTCCTGTCTTTCCGACTTTTTCTGATCCAGCCAAATCAACTAAAAATAACTGACCAGATTTCGAGCTTCCGGTTTCAACATTCTTTTGGGTGATAGCTAATGCGAAAATCGAATGAGAGCGAGATGATTCTTGGTTCATATTTGTTGATGCAACTGCCCGAGCTGCCGCTCCCTGGCGCATCACATCGTATACTTCTTCAACACTTGAGACGTAAATTTCACTGAGTCCTTTCACATAAATGCCTTTAGTTTTGTCTTCATGAATTGGCAGGTTATCATTCATGGCTAAATACGTTAGATTATATGCAAGTTAAAGTACAGGCAAAACTCACGTTGCATTAAATCTTTTATGCGTTCCATATAGATTTCCATATAACTCACTCGTACCGTATACTCAATTTCAGCAGGACTTTGTAATATTGATGCAAAGATCTGCTCTACTATTCGTGGGATGATACCTCGTTGGGGTCCGTTGATTTCTGTACCCTACAGTCGAACATATCAAAAACTTGATCTTGCCTTGATACTTAAAGCATAAGCTTACCATCATTGAATATGACTTTCCAGATCCAGTTTGACCATAGGCAAATACTGTTCCATTATATCCATGAAGAATATCTAAAAGATATTATGACGTCAGCCTCTAAACTTTGCATATTTAATTTAATAACCGCGTAGTGCGGCTACAAACAAAAATCGACGAATAAAATACTGCCACATACCATCCACGGTTGATTTGATACTGTAGTCAAAAACATCCGCCTGTTTGCTTGTGGTAGAGAATATACGGTCAAATGTGAAGGTACTGTTCTGTAAGTCGAGGCTGTTAGCAGCTGTGACGAAGCGAGGGGTTGTCGGGAATAGATCGTACTTCAATCACGCAAGAGTCTTTGCCAATAAATTGAACGGCTAAACTGTTGTCATATTCGACTTCTGCAGAATTGAGTGGTCGAAATCGAGCAACAACTTTTGAATGACCAGTTAGCACAGTAATTCCCTATGTGAACGGTGTTTGATCTGAAAGCAAGATGATGTTGAACAGAACAGATATAATTCGCACCTTTGATTGAATTTCCGGGACTATCCCGCAATGGTGTTTGACTATTCATGTCAGATAAGCGTTATTGTGAATTTTCCGTAATTTTCTGGCAGCATACCTCATTTTGGACTATTGAGTAGAGGACGAACTAATGTCGCTGAGTGTAAACAAACGTCCGAACACGCATCCAAGAGCGAGATAAAGCAATGGAAAAGCTGACTTCGAGCTACCAATATAGTACAAACAAAACAGAACACTCCTATAGTTAGATTTGCAGCTAAAATCTGCAGAACAGTTTAAAGACGTCAGTGTGATTCGACAACGATTCGGTCCAATTTGGTAGTCGCACTGCAACTTCCTTCGTCTCGTGTAAAAAGTCATCACCATGCGAGGGGCTTGTACTAATGTACTTTGTAAGGAGCGCAGTGAACATGCAACTTGTGAGGCAATCTGAGCGTCAAAAAGTGAAATACGTTCCATAAGAAATGCCACTTTTTGCTTAGTTTTAATGTATTAGTTGTTCAAAGTATCTACTTCTAAGGCATGTAACGTTATTCCACAATGACCGTTCTTGAGCAGATTGCAAATAAGCTTATTGCACAATCAAGATTCGACGTTATTTCTCACTGCATTCGAGAACTCTATTCTCAAACGTTGGCGCGTCTATGTGACGACAACTAAAAACTAAAACCGAGATCCTGTCAGACCGAAGCCGATGCAGTCCGTGGTATCTTTGGTTTGAGTGCGCTAAACGCTAATTTGGGTTAAAAACATAAAGACTCGTATTTAACATCTGTTTCCCATTTGCAGACTTGTTAGATGCTCTGTCAGCATCCCGGTAAAGTTGACCAAAACAGCGCGCGTCGCGTTAAGTCATCGTTTACGCGTTTCTATCACGTGAGACCGCGTTCGTACTGCATAAACGCCACGTATTTATGAGCACGGATGAAGCGTGTAAAGCAGGTAAATAAACACAACTCTGTTCACGCGCGCGAAATTGCTAGACAGAGACACACGGCATTTGACATCAAGACTCTATTTTGTAGCTCATGGCAGTGGCCGCTAAAAGTCCAGTTTGCGTAACACCGACTCCTGCATATCGGTCAAAGACAGAACCGGGCCTGAGTCAACGAGCGAATGGACGACGGCGTGCCGTCTCCGTCGATGCGCTTGCGACTCTACAACAGCCATTTCGCTCACCTGGAGCCCCTCTCTCTGCTGGAAGGGATCTGCCATTGAGAAAACGTGCTAGGATAAATTACAATGAGGAGTTTAATGGAAGCAATACCAAAGATGATACCCTGTACTCTGAAGATGGGCGTTCTCCACTATCAGAAACGATGGCAAACAAATTCCCAGTTTTCAAACCTCGAGACAAAGAAGTCGTTTTCACGCAAAAATTTACAGTTCCATTAATGAAAAAACCAGATGACTTTGCCGAAAGACCCCCACCACCGGCGTTGGGTATGCTTCGAAGGAAGAATATGATTGTCAGACCGTTACACGATCCGGCAGGTGAATTCGCGATCGTACTGTATGATCCTACAATAGACGAGCCAGAAGCAGAAGAGCCTGTGGTGGAAGAAGTTGCTGAAAAACCAGCATCGATCATACATAAAAGTCTATCAGAGTTACTGGGACTGAACAAAAAGGTGGAAGAACGGCCAAAAGTACCGGTTGTGATTGATCCCCGCTTAGCAAAGATTCTCAGACCTCATCAGATTGAAGGAGTAAAGTTTCTGTATAGATGTACGACTGGTCTTATTGCTAGTAAAGCTTATGGATGCATTATGGCGGATGAAATGGGACTGGGAAAAACTGTAAGAGCAAGCTATATATCTAAAATGTTCACAACTAACATTCAAAATAGCTCCAATGTATCACGTTAATGTGGACACTACTCAAACAATCTCCCGAAGCCGGAAAATCCACAATCCAGAAATGTGTCATTGTTTGCCCTTCAAGTTTGGTCAAGAATTGGGCCAACGAACTCGATAAATGGCTTGGTAAAGGTACTCTCAACTCATTTGCCATTGACGGAAAAGCTAGTAAAGCAGAGCTTACCATGCAATTAAAACAATGGGCGATTGCCGAAGGTCGTGCGGCCGTGCGACCTGTATTGATTGTTTCTTATGAAACATTACGATTGAATATAGCTGAACTTCAGCACACAAAGATAGGATTACTACTTTGTGACGAAGGACATCGTCTTAAAAATGACGAATCACTTACATATGTTGCATTAAACAGTCTTGATGTACAACGCCGAGTGATTCTGTCTGGCACGCCTATTCAAAACGATCTTTCAGAATATTTTGCTTTACTGAATTTTGCGAATCCTGAACTTTTAGGATCTCGAGTTGATTTCAAGAAAAACTACGAGAATCCGATCTTACGAGGTCGCGATGCAGATGGCACGGATAAAGATCGCGAGGAGGGAGACAAGAAATTAGAAGAACTGGGTCAACTCGTCAATAGGTTCATTATCCGCCGAACAAACGACATTTTATCGAAGTATTTACCTGTGAAATATGAGCATGTTGTATTCTGCAAACTCTCACCATTTCAAGAAGCCTTATATAATCATTTTATCACCTCTCCTGTCATCCGCAAACTTATCAAAGGTACAGAATCTCAACCACTCAAGGCCATTAACATTCTGAAAAAACTATGCAATCATCCTGATTTACTGGACCTGCCTCGTGATATGGAAGGAAGCGAGGAATTCTTCCCAGAGAGTTACATTCCGAAAGATCAAAGAGGAAGTCGTGATCGGGACATTGATGTTTCTCTTTCAGGAAAGATGCAAGTGTTAGCACGTATGCTAGCGCGTATCCGACAAGATACCAATGATAAGATTGTTCTTATCAGTAACTATACACAAACACTTGATGTGATTGAAAAATACTGCCGAACGATGAGATATGGAAATCTCAGACTCGATGGAACTATGAACGTCAACAAAAGACAAAAACTTGTGGATAGATTTAATGATCCAGAGGGCGAAGAGTTTGTGTTTTTACTTAGTAGTAAAGCAGGTGGATGCGGTATCAATTTAATCGGTGCCAATCGATTAATTTTATTCGATCCAGATTGGAATCCAGCAGCTGATCAGCAAGCTTTAGCGCGAGTATGGCGAGATGGTCAAAAGAAAGATTGCTTTGTCTACCGCTTCATCGCAACAGGAACTATCGAAGAGAAAATTTTCCAACGTCAATCGCACAAACAATCATTATCCTCCTGCGTTGTCGACGAAGCTCAAGACGTCGAGCGTCATTTTTCTAGAGATAGCTTACGACAGCTGTTCCAGTTTATGCCGGATGCTCAGTCAGATACTCATGTGACGTTTAAATGCAAGAGATGTAAACCGGATGGACGACAGTATGTTAAGGCACCGGCTATGATGTATGGTGATACTAGTTCATGGAACCATTTTACGAATTCGTGTCTGAAAGATATTCAGGATTTGTTGTTGAGACAGGAGTCTGGGTTGGATGTGGTGACATATGCGTTTCAGTATATTTCTCATTAATTAGAATTGGTATCTGTTAGTTTTGAATTTATGAACCTTGCGATGAAGTAAATATTAATAAAAATGAAAACTGCATTAGAAAATTAAACAAAAAAGTCAATTATGAATGAAAAATAAAAAGTCCTACTCCAAATATAAATTACAAGCCCATATCTATATAAATACCCACCACTAAACACATGTATCCAACAGAAACTAAATGAAATACCTCAACAACGACGGCAATCGAGATATCATAAACCAAAATAAAATGATGCTATATGCAAAATGATTAAACATGATTGGCTTTTCGACTGCACAATACGCCTTTATCGCTGTAAAGATTAGAAAGGTCTGTCCACAATTGCTTTCCAGTCTTTTCATTAAACGAGTGACATCCATCTAAAATCAAGTTAGTATCACACAGATCTTGATACTGAAAACAGAAGAAGCACACATTTTGCAGCCCATGGTGGTGTATATAAATGCAAAGAAACAGCAATTTTGTCCGTATTGTTACTTATCCGGTGTAATCCAATATCATCGGCAATATACGCGACCTCGTCTGTACCGTACTTTGCTACTCGTAGCTTTTCCATTGGTTTTGGTGGATCTTTGAGATTCGGGAATTTGTACTGTGTTTCGACAAGTTCGCCTTGTAGGATTTTCATTATACAGCTTTTTTTTGCAACGTTAGCTGGGAAAGTTGGAAGTAGAAGGGGATGGGGGATACGTACTGTGCATTTGCGTGGTCGTGTATTAATGATCCTTTTCCGGGATTCCATACCAATATCAGTAAATTCGCTTTATCATTAAACGTATCAACACCATTTCTGATCAATAGTCAGTATAGAAGTCGGCTTTTTTTGTATTTTATCGACATCTGGAACGAAACTCCCAAATCTTTACAAATCAACTCACCTAGTATAATTTCTCGACGCATCTTGTAAAGCAAACTGACTCCACTCAGATCTGTCTGATGTATATTTCGCCATCGCTTCTATTAATTTCTCTGTATCTACATCGGCAGAGTTTATGCCAGAAGTAAAACCCAGTTGTCTCCGTAATTCAGCCACCAATGAATCAAAAGTAGGTATCTCTTCTGGAACACTTGATGATTTCATTAACGGGGGGCTTTTAGCAAAGTTCATTTGTAGCCGTATTCCTTTTTCGGTTGTGAGTGAATAAGGCATGGTTGTTGAAAGTAGTGCTGTTGGTGATGTTGATATTGACGAGGTAGATAATATCGATGATTGCGAAGCGTGAGCGGATAAGATAGATTCTTCAACAGCCGCTGCTGACGAAGAAGCAGCAACAACAGAAGAAGAAGGAACAGAAGAAGTAGAAGAAGAATGAAGCGCACTCGCTACAACTCCAGGCGCAGTCAGCATCCTCTTTTTAAAAAAGGTTGGAAAGGTGCTGAGAATACTGCGCATTTATCGGTGTGGAGGATGGGCTCAAGGAGCGGCGGGAAAGTGGTAATATGGCTCACAGGTAAACTCCCAAAAGGCTATCGCGGACTAAGTCCGAGGACGTAAACTACAGCAACTACACAATGACTCTAGACGGGAAAACTACTGTTTGGTTCAGCGGATGCTACTTTAATTTAATGATTTATTCTAATTGTACAGCTATAAACATAAACAAACATAATCATCTCATCATCGGAATTCTCTTCTTATTCCGTCCTACAATCGGTCGACTCCAATCACCTAAACTTATTAGCCATCATGATTGCAACCATACAAAGTAATATTTTACTCACCGACTAACTTCTCAGCAATATGTTTAATATTAACTTGAGGTTTCCGACTTTTCTGGTAGAATAAAACGACTTTACCAATACCACTTTCACGCAGATGAACGGTTTTGATTGGAAGTTCCTCCAAGGCTGCAAAGAGCTCTTTTTGGATACTGTATGCAGGAAGTGAAGCATCTGGTAATGGCTCAAGCCATAGTCGCACGGATTCAAGCATGTTGTTATCAAGAATCGAGTCGTATAATGAGTGTCTTCGCAACATTAGTATAATCCTTAGCAGTCACTTGACTGGATAAACGTACTTTTGTAGAATACTCCGAACTTCAGGTAACATTTTCAGTTTATGCATAGCCGGAATACCATCCTTGATTGCCTCTGCGTCTTTCATTGCAGCTTCTCTCATTTGATCGCGAACCCGGACAATTCTCTCGTCCTGCATCTGCTCGAGATCATCCTCGTCTACTTTCTTTCTCTTTTTCTGTGGTTTCAAGACAGCATCTAGTTTATCTTCCAATTCACGTAGTCGTCCTGCGAATAATAATCTGTGTTAAGATAGTTTAGAGCAGTAGGGATATTCTTCAAACATACGTGACTCTGGATCCAAAGAAGCGTAACTCTCTGCCTTCTGCTCCGCTGTCTGCTCACTCTTCTTCAGCTGCCTCTTTCTCGGTGCTTTTTCCACGCCTTCAATCGCATCGCTTCTTCGCGACGTTCTCGTTCTCTCTCTGCGTTTCTTCGGCTCAGCCGAACCAGTCTCGTTCTTCGTCCGTTTGTGTCTCTGCACTTTCTGGAACACGTCTGTGGAAATAGGCAGTCCGACTGTGTCTTCGTCAATGTCTTGAAACTGTTCTTCGTCGAGATCGGAGAGTTCTTCGTCGTCATCGTCAAAGAGGTTCGGTTGCGCTGCTTCTGGCGCTGGTTCACCGTCAGGCTCTTGTGGCTGCTCTTCGGAGTCATTGTTTGAAGCGACTGTTGGTTCTTCTGTGTCTGACATCTTTTCTATCAGTTTTCAAGAAAAAAAACTATGTGAAATGGGTAGCAATTGCGTGGAATAACAAACACCAGATCCACTCTTTCAATATCAACATTCAACCAACAATCCACAAACTCAAGTCACAACACCGCGCGCTTTATGCACAAACGAATTTTCGCCGCACAATTACTATAATAGCCTCCAAAAGGTTTTGATATCTCGTTTTTAGTATACAAAAGTAATTTGTTCAATTCTTTCAAAACTACTAAATAACTATTGCAAAAATGTTCGGAGGAATGCCACCACCACCGCCGCCTGAGCGCGTTGCTGAGGAAGACGCCGCTGCGCTTTTCATCTTCACCAGCGCTGTTGTCGGTGCTATTGGTCTTTACATCGGTGTGTTTCCCCTTATAATATGTTATATGCGATAAGATGCTAATTATTGTGTGTTTAGTTCCATCGATTGTTGAGTTGTTTGTTTAAACGTGATCAGTGCTCAAACAAAGTCAGCCAAACAAAGGAAGAAACAGAGCGGGAATCATCCACGGTCTTGGATAAACTATCTACGCGGTAATCACTATACGTTGATATATATCCTTGATTGTTATTTGTACATACACATTTAAATACACATTCTCTTTATCACAATCCATATCGTGTCACACATAAATCCAGTTCTAGTTATACACTGCCTTTTGCATCTTTAGTCGACTTTTGGTGATTGAATACTGTGTTGTCTGATGAATGCTTGCAAAAGTGGTTCTATACACTTTGCGTTGCAAATCACGAGTCGATGGTTAAAAATACTTTGATGCGTATAAGTATGCTGTCGTATAAAGATACAGTAAAGTATGCTGTCATAAAGATACAGTAAAGTATACTGTCATAAAGATACAGTAAAGTATGCAGTCATAAAGATATACTGTAAAATATACAGTATACCGATGTTATACACCTTGATCATAATAATGCATCACGTAGAATAATAGCTTTCGTCAATATCAGTTTCCTCCTCTTCAGGATTTATCTCCTGCCCTTCTTGCTGTTCCAGCGCGGGCGACGACCGCGAACTTCGACTCACACCCAGTTTCTCCTGTAAGATCATACTAGACGATCCAAACTGAGACGTAGGAGGTGTATACCCGACTTCATCATCACTGGCCAAACGGCTGGTATCTTGGTAATCTTCTGCGTCGTCGTATATTGATGAAGACATGTCGCTTGACTTAGACTGTTCTTTTCGAGTTTCGGGGAATAGGATTCGTGGTTTAATGGGCGCTATTGCGAATTCGTCATCAGAGAACTCCTGGTCTTCCGGAAACGGCCGGAACACCTTCTTTCCACGACTAAATCACAAGATTAGTTAACTATGCCTGCTATTCATGTCATCCCGGAAAACTTACAAAACAAACATCATTCCTTTCTTTGAAGGCGGGCGATCAGGCGAATCTGACAGACTATTCCCAATCACAGGCCATGACCGTTTCTTCGCTTCAGAGAATAAAGTGCTCGAGCTCACAAATGGATCGTCAACAACCTTTGAATCTCTAAACACGTTAATTTTGTGCTTTTTAGGTGTTTTTAATAACTCGTCTTCATCTTCGTATATGCGAAAATCAGGCGAATGCAAGTGTGTTTTGTCTTTCCTAGCTGGCGTTGGGAATAGTAGTCTTGCTGTTGATTTTATCTTTGTCGAGCTGTCTGGCAGAATTGGAACTGCTGATCGGAACATATCAGGCTCACCACCAGCCTCGTCGTCACTATCGTCATACACAGTCTCCAGCATCGACGGATGCGTATTCTCAGGCGTTTCCTGTAATCTGAACTGCTGATGTTGTTGCTGTTGTCGTCTTCTTCGACGGACATCTGGAGTCTCTCGCGGAGTAAGCATAGGAGCACCAGGCTGCGGACCAGAAATCGTTCTTGTTCTCGTCCGCGATCTTCTTTTCGACGAGTCTTCAATGTGCAGGACGCGTTCACGTTCACGTTCATGCTCAACCTCATCTTCTTTCCCAAATTCTCCGTCTTTACTCGCAAATGTAAACAAACCTTTGCTTTTCTCTTCATCATCATTGCCTTTCACAGTCGAACTCGCCGCTTCCGCCTTCCGTCTCTGCCCGCGAATCGCAAAGCAGTCGGGATCAAACATCGGCCCATGTTTCGGCGTAGCGGGCGTTACCAGCGCAGCGTCATCGTCAACAAACGGAGGCGGTGTCGTTGCCATTGTTTACTTTCTTTCCAGAAGACGTTTCCTTTGTTTATCACAATCACAGAATTTCTTTCAAGTCCCTTTTCCGCTAAACAAACCCACGTCGGAAATAAAAACAGAATCCAGATTCACTTAAAACCCGATCAAACCTTCTAAAACACCCCAATTCACACTAAAACTCCAAAGTAAACAAAAAACCACACAAACAAAGTTTAAAAAGTCCTGGGAAAAACCTGAAAACGAAGGCGATGAGCGCGATGAGCTTCGATGCGCAAATGGGCGATGAAAGGGGGCTTCTCGTATGCGGATTAAAGTTCGCCTGGTTTGGGGCCGGGTAAGTTTGGCTTAATTGACCTTGACGCGTTCGTGACGCGCTTCGACGCGTCTGCTTTTGCTGTTTTGACGCGCTCGTCGCTCTGTTTGCAAATATAATTGTTTATGAATGTACTTAATGTATGCAATTGTAATTGTACTATCTGTTATTTATATAAAGGTGAAAAAGGCCTTTGGCTGTAAATATTGCCTATCCACCTCTTCCCAACCCGCGGGCACGTGAACAAACAAATTTCGCCTTACCCGACGCGTCTCCAACTTTGACAACAACCCAACGCACACCGGACACCGAAAACCGAACAACAAACAATAAACAATGCCAGCAGACACAGACAACCTCGCAACAACACTGCAAGACCTCGCAGTTTCCTTACAAGCCTTTGAGCAACAACATCAACAGCAGCGACAAAGTCAGCAACAGGCAGAGTCAACAACGCCTGCGAAAGGGCTTTTGTCGTCAACGTATGAAGCTGATGATAATGCTGCTACTGCTACTGCGACTTATAGAGAAGAGAGGTTACTTATCGAGTTAGAACAAGTCAAGGCGTTGAATTCTTCTATTAGTACGGTGTTGAATAGTGTACGGGTCGCAGAGTCGAATTTGGATGTATGTCAACTCAACTTGAATTGAAATATCAATTACTAATGTCTGTTTCTTCATTTGTTTAGCATGTTGTAAAAACTACAAAGAACGTGGACAGTTTATTAGATTTATGGATCCGAATTCTTTCTCAAACAGAGCACACGCAAAAACTCGTCTTTGACAACAAATGGCAAGGCGCAACAAAGGTACTTTTTTTTCTCTCCATTTCTCAAGTACAACATAACCTGATTTTACTTCTCTTTTTTTAGGACGAGCAACTTCATCAAGCAAGATTAGCTGCATTAGCTGCAAAACAAGCACAAGCTAAAGCTATCGCTGAACGTCGCGCACAGGAATCTGCTCTTGCGAGTAAAAAGCAGAAAGAGGCAGAAGAGCAGAAAAGGAAACGAGACGCTATCCTACAGAAAAGAAGTACGTAGTCCTCTAAATACTCACCTTATTTGAATTTTACTAATTGCATATAGTATACGGCAATAAGCTCAATAATGCTTCGACTAGCAGAACTACAGCTTCTCGAACTACTTCGACTACTACATCAACTCGAAGACCACCTCCCTCTTCACGAAGTACATACTCGAGACCAACCGGTCCAGGAACGTCATAGCCATTCTAAATTCATAAATATAAAATTGAACCAAAGCGTTCATTATTTTTGTAAAATGTAATTTTAATGTAATATATTCCCTAATCTCAGTATGCATTGTAAGCCAAATAACAAAAATAATAAAAGAAAGTCCTTTTAAACCTGTAGTACCAATAACCAAATGATATGACCAATTTATCCCAGCCACGATAAGCAAATTCATGCCCCACACAACACAACACAGCATTACGCAAAACACAACATATCCATCAAACCCAGACTCAGCGCACTTGTACTTTTAGATACTTCTCAAAACAGATTCACGGCCCATATTTGTAAGTCGGAATCGTGATTCAAAGTCGTCCATATTAATATATGCTCCACACAACCTACGCTCACCATCAAAGCTCGTACGTCCATGCATAACTCTCCAATTATCAAAAATCATCGGACGCCCGGGCTTGAGTTTAAACTTATACTCAATTTCCGGTCGCGAGATGATTTGATTCCATTTTCGGATTGCTTCGTAAAATTGTAGAACGCCGCTGCCGGGATCGACAGTCGACCACTTATCCATTGTCGATCTGTCGTCATTGTTCCAGCGTACTTGCACTAACTCTCCCGTGATCTCATCATGATTTAATATCGGACGCGCTGCTAATGAAGGCCGAATACAGACATCATCGTTGCCTGCACTATGCGCCGGGACTCGGATCCGTGATAACGTCTTGTAATGCTCAGGTGCCTCTTCGCGTAATATACGTGCGGCGCGAAATCCGTCGGCTAGGATCGAAAGCCCACCGTTGCCGTCGTGATGCAGACAATGAAGAAGTTGAAGGCCTGGTGGATCAGTGAAGTAAGTGCCGTCTGTATGCAATCCGAGGGGCAAATCTGTGTATGCAGTGTCTGCCTTTGCTAGGTTGGAAGTGAAATCCCAAAATCCGCCTATGACGTAGTCAACGTTTATAATTCTTTTTTTAAAAAAATATTCAACTCTTTACTCACCATAATGAGTATTTCGTGCAAATGAAATCCGGTTGATAAGTTCTTCTGTTGCCTCAGGAGTAACGGGTACACCTTCAACGAAGCAGAACCCAAAGATCTTGATTTTACTAGTCCACTCCGCGACGCCTCCTTCAGACGCCATGATTTCCTCATACTCAACTGTAGGAGGATGCTCCGTAATTGAATCGCGGTCCCATAAAAATCTATGAATTGAAGGCGTTTTTTCAAGAACAGGTTGATACGAATGCAAATGTAACCAGTCCCAGGGATAAATACTCTCGTGTCCATCGTTACTCCCTAAAAATTAGTAAGAGCTCCATTCGATAAAACAGCTTAAAAACTTAAACGTACACTTAACAATTAAACCAGCATCAGATGGCTCAACAGTCTCAGGCTTTATCGTCTCGGGAATCTTGAACGTATCAAGCAATCGCTGCTTCGTGATCGGATGAAAGCAGGAGCTGCACTGACAACTATCTCGCAGCCAGATATTATGATACGTAGAAGTGACTCCCTCACTCCACGGTACATAAACATGCTTATTATCAAACGAGATTTGATGATGCGGGTCGATCTCATTCTTCTTCACAACGCTAGTCGCGTGAACACTCATCGATCGCCATGCTTTCAGAGCTGGACTGTGGGTCTTTGATGAACCTGGAGTAGTCGACGGTGCCGCTTCAAGCAGGTTTTCGTCTTTCTGAGGCCGTTGCCATGTAAATACAGAACGCAAGTAAGGCAGCGCAAGTCGTGAACGAATGCTGTTTGAAGATCTTCTCAGACGACTAAATCCCACACTCCGTCAGCCTTATCTCTCTTTCCACACACTGAAAACAAAAACAGAATATACGAAAAAAAATGACAATTAACATACCTGACTTGCCGCAAAGTCGTTAGTGATCGTAAAATCCGACGCATTTCTTTTTAGAATTGATCTTGTTGCACCGCAGATTACAAGTGCTTAATTAATTACTTCAAATTTTTTGGCTTTGGCAAGCGAAGGACAGAGCTTTGACTTTGAACTTTGACTTTGACTTTGACTTTGACTTTTCGAGGTCGAGGGTTTCGTGGGCTTGTCTCATGGGGTTGGGTGAACTAACGATTATTATACTTGGTGTACAAGTATCGAAGTTATACTTTTGTATGTTTAGAATTGGTGAATCGGATCTCACTGTTAGCTTTAGTCTTTTGGCTGAACCGGCTCCAAATTACGCTTGTATCAGTAAAAGATGCGTGTACCTACTTTTTTCCAATATATAAGGGACTAGATGATTCCTAGAAAAGAATGCTGCTTTTTAGCGTACTGAATTTCTGGTCTATATATCGACTGATATTAATCATTATCATATGATACACTTCAAAGCTACTCTCAGACATATGCAATACTAGCTGTAATCAATTTTTACGTTCAATTGTCTAGACTTAAAAATCCTTGAAACGAAAGCTCACTGCATTATCACTGCGAGCAGCAGCGCACTGGACAAACTCTTTACTATAAATGCAATTAGAAGGCTGTCGATATTGAAAAGCAGTCAGTCGACAATATTGGAACGTGTTCGTAGATTGCTTAATTTAAGAAAGAAATTCATTAAGTACTTTATTGTACATGTATTGAATTATCAACTACCGTCAGGTTCTGTCATAAACAGAGCACTCCTCCGCATCTGATCTTCAACCGGCCACGGAAACCACACTTGAACACCCATCTGTCTCGCAGTAGCAGCATCTCTGATCGCATCCGCTAAAGCCGTGGCCGCAGAATCAACGGCATTTGCAGGTTGTTGTTGCTGTTGTTGCGATGGCTGTTGTTGTGGCTGCTGCTGAGATTGATTCGCCTCCGCAGAGTTAGCTTCAACCGCCGCTGCCGCAGCAGCTGCAGCAGCGGTTGTGACAGGCGCAGGTTGCTCTGGTTTAGAGGTAAGTTGAATGAGCCCCAAAGGAGCAGTCGAGAACTTTGATATCCGTGTAGCATAACTCAAAAGTTCCGAGTATTTCACTTTCTTTTCCTCAGTATCGGTTTCTTCATTTTCAGGTAAAGCTTCGTCATTCAATTTGTCGATAACTTGAGTAATTGAAAACTCTTCAACACCGGGAATCGAAAGTAGTTGACTTCGTGCCGAGGAGAGATTCGAAAGGATTGTGTCTAGTTGAGCATCTAGCGAATTTGAAACTGTTTTCAAATGTGCGATTTCGTTTTTGTTGTCTTGAAACTTGATTACTGTCAAAAGCAGAGTTAGCCATGCAGACAAATATCCTTGGTTTATAATGAAAAGACATACATTTATCGACTGCTTTCCCCAAGTTCAAGTCTGCAGCAACCAACTCCTTTGCAGCCGCTGTTGCAGGCTTATACTGTCCAACCGCAGTCAACAGCTCATTCAACTTTGCTTCAAACTCATCCAGGGCAGGGAATATCGGCAAAACAGACCGTTGCTGCTGCTCAACTTGTGACCTGCGATCTGTGGTAATATTAGAGGCAGTCGGTGGCTGTGTGACTGTCGTTGACTGAGTTGCTGGCTTTGGCGATGTAAAATTCCTTCGGCGGTCCTCAATTGCAGAGGCTAGCGACCGAGGTGCCGGTGGTACTCGAGATACGGAAGCCATTTCTATAAGTCTTTGTACATTATCATTCCATACGTGGTTTAAACGATTCAACTTAAACAGAAGTTTACGGCAGCTCGCTGAATAAGGTTCATTACATAATGAACCTTATTTGTATAATCAACTACTCGTCTGTTTAAAGTGGATTTTCCCATACAATGAAATGAAGTGAGATTACAGCTGTGACACAGATTATGACGAGCTGAGTAGAGATTGTCAAACAACAGTTTGAACAAAAATTTGAAAAGTTCGTTTACGGCTGTAAAACGGGATACATTTAAGGCCACCACGTGAGGCAGATTAGCAACTTCCAATTCAAAGCAGCGAACTGCCTTTGTCGCGTGGTTTGATGTTTTCCATTATTCCTGACGCGTCCATGCTTTGTTTACGCGTTTCAACTCCACACTCAAACGTCGATGTCAACTTCAACGGAAGCAGAGTCACCAGATAAGCACAGCCTGTCTCTGCTCTATGCACCGCCTCTGTGCTGCGCCGCTCAATTCCGCATACGTCATAGCGGCACCTTCCGCTGAAGAAACCCCTGACCGCACATACAAAAGAAGCCGCGCTGTTGTTCGGGGAGACTCTTCCGAGCGCGCTCTGTCCTTAGCTTGTTGTCAATTGGACAGCTTTTTTTTCGTGTTTGTTTAATTTTTATAATCCTCGATCGTAGTTGTCTAGACAATCAATGGGATTAGCCGCTAAACTCGCTGCCTCGGGACCTCCGCCAACAGCCGCTGGTGGTCCTCCTCCTCCCCCTCCTCCGTCCGGCGCCGGGGTTCCGCCCGCAGGATCCTATCCTTCTGCACCACCGCAACAGCAGTACCCAAGACCACAGCAGTCTTCGTCTCCGTACGGTCCTCCGCCCGGAGCACCTCCTCAGCAACCCCAGTATGGCTCAAAGCCACAAGGATCGCCGTCTCCTTACGGTGCTCCTCAAACACAATCGCCCTATGGCGCTCCTCCTAGCCAGTACGGTGCTCCTCAAAACCCTTACGGACCTCGCCAGGGTCAATATGGTGCTCCTCAGGGACAATACGGCGCTCCTCAGGGCCAGTATGGCGCTCCTCAAGGCCAATATGGGGCACCGCAAAGTCAATATGGTGCTCCACAAGGCCAATATGGCGCTCCACAAGGCCAATACGGTGCGCCTCAAGGACAGTATGGTGCTCCTCAGGGACAATATGGTGCTCCCCAGGGACAATACGGTGCTCCCCAGGGACAATACGGTGCTCCTCAAGGACAGTACGGTGCACCCCAAGGACAATATGGTGCCCCACAAGGACAGTACGGAGCTCCTCCTGGAGCTCCTGGAGCTGGTGGACAGGCCAACTATCTTGCCTTGTTACAGCGTGCTGTACAGGAGAACCAATTACAGGCTTTCTACCCTCCCGGATCGCTTGAGCAAATTGCTTCGCGGATATCTGGCCAAATTCAGCAAATTGCTACTAACTGGCGCCTTCCAATGGAGATCGCTGTCGATCTTGTCCGTTTAGCGCTCTACGACATTGTTCTCTTTGTTGATGATTCTGGATCAATGGCTTTTGAAGAGAATGGAGAGCGGATAGACGATTTGAAACTTATCATCTCGCGTGTCGCCTATGCTGCTGCGCTCTTCGATACTGACGGTATTCAAGTCAGATTCATGAACGGACAGATTGATGGAAACGGCATCAACAATGAACAGGCCGCATCACAACTTGTTTCTCAAGCTCGCTTTGCTGGTTTGACTCCTCTTGGAACAAGTTTAAAGCAGAAGGTCGTTGATCCTCTGGTCGTCGGCCCCGCTCGCAACGGTCAATTGAAGAAGCCTGTTTTGATTATTGCTGTCACTGATGGTCAACCTGCTGGTGAAGATCCCAGAACCGTTTTCCGCGTTGTCCGTGGCGCAAAGCAGGCTCTTTCACAATCTAAATTTGGTCCCGGAGCTGTCGCGTTCCAATTTGCTCAGGTTGGTAATGACGTGAAAGCCAGAGAGTTTTTGGCTGCTCTTGATACCGATCGTGAGGTCGGAAATCTTGTGGATTGTACTTCGAACTTTGAAGTTGAGCAAGATGAAATGGCTAGACTTGGTGTTAACCTTACTCCTGAGACTTGGTTGGTTAAATTACTTATGGGTGCTGTTGATCGATCCTATGATACTCAAGATGAAGGCAAATAAGCAGTCGACTACTATTGACTTTGCGTTGCATTTTGAAAGTAATTAACCTGGCTACTTTGATGTGAAGTTTAAGAGCTGAAAACAGAATATGTAAGATATTATTTAACAGTCAGCTTTTTGTTTATGTAGTGTTTATGCAATTGATTTAAAACCGGGAACAAATCGGAACGAATACATTCGTAGAATCTCTATTCATCTTAAAAGTACATACTTTCTTTAATTGTAATTTAGTGGTTTCGTCATTTTCTTTGCATACATATCTTGGCCCTTAACTTTTAGAACCAACCAACTGGGAAACACAGTCGGCCCAACAGTTGGCAAGTCCACATATCCCGCCCCATGTTTCTTCCCTAGTGTCAGAGCCAGTCCGACCATAAATGTGCGATAATGTTCTGTTGGTGTTTTCCCATCCAACACTGCCAATACATTTGCTGCCAGAACAGGATGTGAGTTCGCAGCAGCGTGCATAGCTTGTTTCACTTCTTTGATATCATTTGCGTCACCGACTACGAATATAGATGGATCAAGTTTTGTTTGAAATGTGTCGTGCACTTGTATAAATCCATCTGAATTTTTGAACTCGTTCGGAACAAACCAAGTGTTTGGTTTAGGTGTGACTGTTGTGAATATAAGATCGGCGTCTAACAACTCATTCGACATGTTACCCATCGAGTTGTGTTGAACAGTAACAGTGCCATCTTTGTTGTCATATGCGAGAGAGTTATATATTGTTTGCACACCCAACTTTCGTAATATCCGAGCAATATTCTTTCGTAGCCGTGGAACATAGATCTCAGTTAACGGTAATTCTCGAGCATGAATTAACGTAACCGGCTTTGACCGATATCGTGATTTGATTTCAGCTGCAATTTCACAGCCAACAGGACCTGCGCCAATGACAACTACGGATTTGCTGAATCTAACGCGCTCGCGATAGTTTTTGTAGTACGCCATGATGTCGTCGTGTTCAGTTGGTGCAGTGTTTGGTTCAGTCCATGTACTTCCAGGCGTTAAAATCTAGTGAACGTTAGTTAATGTGACAAAAGAAAGTATATATGAATCTTATGATACATACAAGAATATCATATGGTAGTAATTCACCGGATTCCAGCTTGACTATCTTCTTTTCTCTGTCAAATCCTATGCAGAAACCCTTCTTAACTTCTCCTAGCCGTGGATTTTTTATAAATAGACGATCATAAGGCTTGATGAACCAATCCGAAACATCTTCAATTATGTTTCGTATGTTGATTGGAAGGTAAATGAAATCATCACGACGCTCAACGAGGGTGACATGTATCTGATTAGCGTCAAACTTGCGCACGAAATGTTCCACCGCCGCAATCCCATTCACGCCTCCTCCAACAATAACAACCTCTTTGCGAGGAGCAGCGATCCTTTTCGTGTAAGCAGCCATTTATATGTAACAGGTAGCACAAAAGGTGAAAGAAGCAGCAGCGACGGTGTGTCGCTTTTAAAGAACCCGCGCGGGCGTCGTCGATTGAACACGAGCTGCCATTGGCAATGACCATTTTTAAGCTCACATTATCTTCTCTGATCTATGTCCTTTTTTGGCATTTCCCCAGCTCTTTTGGCTTTTGCAAAGACAGGAAAAAAAATCATAAATTTGGGTTTCGTTAAGCTGTTCCAAACGTTTGGTTCGCGCTGGGTAGACTCAACCTTATCTTCTGTATGCCTATCACAACCTCGCACATCAGTGCAAGTTTCCGTGCACTCAAGCTGAATATTTGAATCGGAAAATCATATGAATTTAGGCAATGTGCTTCGAAATGCAAAGACTTGTGTCAGTACATATATTCTTCTGCGAGCTGTTTTGCTTTTGTCTCTCTGTTTTAAGCTCCTGCATTTTTTGCAGCTAGGCTGCATATCCCTTTGCCTCTGATCTCCCAACATCCTGGGTACTCGGACCTGAACCATTTTCCTGGGCGCTTTTTATCCTTTTTTCTATTTTGCCTCACAAATTTAGATACTAAATCAGTGCTTTCCACGCTCAATTTATGATAAAGTGCTTTAAATTGTCTTATTAATTAAATACTGTGGACCAGCTGATTGAAGTGATTTAATAAGTTCAGTTGTGCATTGAAACAACTTCGCTACCAGAGTAGTTAGAAATCAGTCGCTAACTTAAAAAAAGGAGCTTGGATCCACTTCTCGGCTGTAAGGTTTCCGACAAGTTTTCGTTTTCGTCCGAGGCAAGCGCGGTGATAAGAAAGCAGCTGGCTTACAAACAATCAGACAAAAAAATCAATTACGCTACCCCTTTCGTCTAATTGATTTTCAACCGTTGTGCCCAACAGTGCGTTAATTCGTTTACCGGTGAGGATTTGCGGTGGCTTAACTAATTGTCTCAGATCTAAGATGTTCGTTATCATTTAATTGCATGTTGTATTAAATCGCTTATTACTCCTGATCTCTAATTGACACTCAGTCTCAAACATAACTAAATCACAGACACAATTGATCATAACCAGTCATCACTCATTTTCAGAACAAACTGTACCTATATCTCTCGGAGAGCCATGGGTGTATTCATCAGTTTGGCAATTCTCTTCGCGTGCAGTTCCTCACTCTTCGTCTTTTTCACCCACCATTCTGGCATTACAGTCGGTCCCAATCCAGGGATCTTTACGTATCCGACCCCGATTTGACGACCAAGTGTTAAAGCCAGAGAATGCTTCAATGTAACGTAATGTTCCCTTGGTTTGCGGCCCTCAAGTAGTGCTGCAACATTGGCGTATAATACCGGCATTGAGTTTCCTCGTGCATGTAGCGCCATTTTAACTTCAGGGATATCGTTAGCGTCGCCGACGCAAAATACCGAAGGATCAACCACTGTCTGGAAAGTATCCAAAACCTGCACTGATCCTCCAGAATTCTTGAATTCATTCGGGATGAACCATGTGTTGGGCTTTGGTGTGATGTCGGTTAATACCATGTCTGCTTTGATGTCTTCGTTTGATACGTTGCCCATGGAATTGTGCTGCAACGTAACGGTACCGTCGCGATTATCGTACCCCAAGGTACTATAGATCACATCAACGCCTAACTTCTCAAGCATGGCTGCTACTCTTTTACGCAGCTTCAGCATGTAAATTGGTGTCAATGGTAGTTCTCGAGCATGTACAAGAATCACATTTTTCGATTTTCCATAGCGAGCCTTTATCTCTCCGGAAACCTCACAGCCTACCGAGCCGGCACCAATGACAACTATGTTTTGACTGTTTTTGACTTTCTCGCGAAGGGCTTTGTAATAAGCAATTGTCTCCTCATGTGATGATGGTGCACTGTTAGGATCGTTCCAGGCACATCCTGGCGTCAAAATCTACATATCAATTAATGCTCTGTGTCATATCCATATTCTTTTCAATACATACCAAGATGTCGTATTTAACTGTTTCACCAGATTGAAGCTTGACTAATTTCTTCTGTCTGTCAAATCCAACAACAAGACCTTTCTTCACGCTTCCCAACGCTGGATTTGGATTGAACAGCGCGTCATAAGATTTAATGTGTGCACTCAGGTCTTCAACCAAATTTCGACAATTGATAGGAAGATATATAAAGTCATCGCGTTTTTCAATTAGAGTAACGCGAACCTGTCTGGCATCAAACTTGCGCAGAAAGTAAGAGACTGTGCCTGCGCCATATATACCTCCTCCGACAACAACAATTTCTTTTATTCTGGTTGCCATATAGATTAACTATGAAATTTAATTGGAACAACAAGCAGCTTGGGTTAGAGACTGAAGACAGAGTGTCTATGACGGGAAAATTGCCATCTTTTATTCTGCTGAGAACAGTAATATAAATGATACATGTGTTGAGTTGAGTCGAATCTTAGTCGCACAGACATTAAGCGAATCATTCAGGTACACCGAGCCAATATTCATTTTTTGATATATAACAGGAACGTGTTTATAACTACTGTACTTTCACACCGTTGCCGCTTAATCATCGAATGTTGAACTCTATCAATATTCTTTTGTGCTTTTTTATTTTTATGATAATAATTAAAGATAGTTATAGATAAATAGAAGAGAATATGGCGAGTATCATTGGTATCCAGCAGGTCGACAATTGTAATTTGCGCGTACGACTTACATGACAATGCTGAAAATAGATTAATAGAAGACGTTTGACCTGGAACCAGTAGAAATGGAAAAGCAGCTTCAGCCACTGTTTCGTTGTGGTCAATGTGTGTCTATAGAAGTTCGTCAGCTCGATCGATCTCGGTGAACTTAGCCGGGATGGACACTGTAACTTTTTCCCTTGCCTTTACACACTTATTGAGTTACCTGATCTACGAACGTTCCGGTCGGAAATTGTGTAATGTAGGAAATACGTTCTCATTTAAGAAAAGCTGTCATTACAAGAAATCTGTGAAGTCAATGGAAACAGTTATCTGATGACATTTATCTACAGAAACAGCTCGCGAACGTCAACCAGTTTTCAGTTTTCATCCCATTTCTAATCCTTCATATATTGCCTGTGTCTTATGACTAGGTCACGAGTATGGCGCTCGACTTAACCTAAGGAGGGCTGGGCAAGAACATCGGCTAGAATATCCTTTTTGCAGTTGCGCGGCTGGTAATTACTTTTTACTACCTTCGATTCTAGCTTCGAACAAGGATCTGACAGCTGCTTTTATTTATTCGCAGCAGTAAATAACTGTTGCTATAAACCACCAAATACCCATAGCTTCTTTTATGGCGGGGTATAAAACTTCTAGTGAGTGTGTCTTTGCGTTCTGGAAGCTCAATCAGTGACTTTGTCCCACCGTTCACGTGAAACGAGTAAAACTTTTGGTTACGTGGTAGTACAGCGAATCGGCTATTCGTTTAATATTCAAAAAGCACTTGAAGTGCATTACAAGTCATTTATGATAACAAAATACTGTCTCGGTCTTCAAGTGGGCAATAATGGCCGAAGGAAGGGGTATCTGGACTCATAACCTGTAACCACTGTACTTTGGACAGCATGTTCCGCTAGCGCCCCGCCGCGCTAATACGCCCACCATTCAGAACTGACCGCTAACTCACTAGTTAGTTGACTTTTTTTTCTCTTGCGTTATCAATCTCACAGCCTACGGGACCAATACATCCAGATTCATCAATCTTCTTCTAAACGCTTCTTTTCACGTGGTTTAAAGGTTTTTGCCTTCGCTATCAGCCAGACTACCCAATTCGAATGTCTACTAAGGGTTTCGTGCTAATTTTGAGTCAGGTTCTTACTCAGCCGAAGTAACGGCGACAGCTTCCCTAAATGTCAACGGACTTTTGAGCGAAGGAGTTTTCGAGGCGCTAGTTATGAGAAATAGGTAATCGCCACGGAGAATGTCTTCCTCGGAGTCTTTTATCCCTCCTTCGTCATCGTGCAACTTTTTCAAACAATCGGACTACACTCCCCAGCCCGATCCAAATTTACCCTCCACGTTGTCGCATCCACCGAGTATCGATACTCTCTCTGTGTCTCAGAGTTTTGAGTCACGAAACGATATCAAGGACATTATCAAGACCGCTTCCATTCGCGACGGGTGGTCTTTTTATTGCCTGAAGTCAAACTATTCGCGCTATACCGTCCGCTGTAAGGAACCCACCTGCTCGTGGTACCTTCACGCATCCTGCGCTCGTCCTGGTGCGCCGTTTGTCATAAAGGTCTACAGACCACAGCATACATGCTATCGCCAACGCGATGAGTCTGCAGGTGTCGATTCCTCACAGTGGATCGCTCGTCGTATTATTCCAGCAGTTCTCGATGACCGAAATATTTCTCCTTCTGAATTAATATCACATGTTCGTGCCTCTCAGGGCGTCACTATCACATATAAGCAAGCATGGCGTGCTCGCGAAGCTGCGTTAAAACTTTTAGGCAAACGTGCCTGCTGTGTACCTCAAACTGATGCATGCGGACGGTTCTGTGTCATGCTAGATCAAGTCGATCAGTTCTCGCACGCAACATGCGAAATGTGGGATCCTATAGGTCATGGCGCGTTACTTCCTGATCCCGCCAAATGCAACTTTCGACGAATGTTTTGGACTTATGGTGCTACACTAAATTCCTTTTTGCACTGCAGGCGAGTGCTTATACTCAATCTTCAAGAAAAAGCAGACCCCAATGCAGTTATATGGATGGTTGCTGCTGCTCGTGATGCGGAAGATAAGGTAGTTCCTATTGCGTTTGGTGTCATGAAAGACATCATGGCGGATACTTGGGAATGGTTTCTCTCAAATCTAAGACTTGCTCTAGTTGAGTACATCTGTAAGAACAAACCTAGTTGGACAGTCATGGAAGTTTGTGATTTTGTTACAAGTATCGTATTTGTCTCTACTAAGGAGCATGGAATATCGGATGCCCTCGCCAAAGTATTTCCTGATAACGTTTCCAAACATGCTCTTTGTCTGCAATATCTATACTCAACGGTTAAAAGCAAATATGGTCAGTTTGCTGCGGAATCTGTCGTTCACGCTGCGTACTCTTACACAGAGGCTGGATTTAATCAAATTATGGAGAACAGTTTGAATATAGAACAGCGTGAATGGCTATATGAATATTTCCCCCCATCTACTTGGGCGAATTCAAAATTTGCTGGTAACCGTCGAGGCGTCATGGATGCAAATTTGCTGCGTGCTTTTCTTGAATGGGACTTTGTTCACGAGTCGCCTCCACGAGTTCCTCTCGTTCTTATGGAGGCAGATTTTATTCGCAGAACAAAAAATGAAATTAGTTTTCGCGCTTCGTCGATGATGGGTCCGACGATATCTAAAGGACTTGCGAATCTATTCGACGCTCGCCGACAGCGTGCACTCGAGTATATGAAAAAGTATCCGGGACAGGTGGTTACGTCGTTTGTTAGGGATATGATCACCAATGCATTGCAACGTATGCGATCTCGCGTGCTGTGTGTCGAAAGCACTGTGTCGGGATCATTATTTCGTGTGCGTATTGGTGAGAAAATGAATGTGCCTGCAAATAGTCATTTGCAGTTATCCCAGTTTCCTCTAGTCACTTTAGAAGAGATTGGGGAGATGTCTGACGATGGTTCATTTTCTGGTTTAGAGATGCCTGAAGTTGTTTATACCGATCCCGAATCTGTCGATGAAATTGAGGCAATGTTTCGTGCCGCGGGATTTGATCGTATGCAAGAAGATGACCTGCGAAACAAAGAGATTAATAATCATCTTGTAGGCGATTTATTTCCACAAACTGTTAATGCAGCTGTTGCACAAAATGCGCCTATGGGCGATGTTGTCGTTGATCTTAATTTGCGACATTGCTCATGTATGGCATGGTCTCAAAACGGCGTTCCTTGTGAGCATTTATTGGCAGTGCTACAAATGATTCGCAGGAGTTCTTTACCTCCAATGACATCAGATACTTCTGATGCAGAGTTGGATGCTTATGAAGTTTGCGGTGGCGCGTGGCTTTTCGATCCCATGTTCAGTGTTGAAGAATATTACAAATGTTACGAACTTCCTGTCGCGCTGGTAGATGATATAGAGGAAGAAGAATTTCAATGAGAAGGGGAAAATTAATGGTTAAGAGAATGGAGTTAATAGTGTTTATAATTATTGCATTTTAATCTCGGGTGTTGGAATTATTGGTTTGATCAAGCAAAGCGGCTTGAGTAGGAATTTTAATATGTGTTCTGTTTTATGTTGGACCACGATATTGGCGGATATGTACGATTTTTATGTTTATGTGTTCATTGATTTTATACTTCATAGATTCTAATGCTGAGTTGTCTGATTTGATTTGATTTGATTTTATTTAACGCCTACGCGAGGGGGCAGAACCCTCATACGGCGTGCAACTATCTTAAGAACTACTAGCTAATCCACAATTCCCCCCTCAAAATCCCACACAAAGTATAATAGACACATTTCATGCCCAGCAACTGCTGTCCTTCGCGCCATCCAAGGGTTCTCCTGCGTGCCCGGCAGCTCCTCCAGTTACAAAAGAATAAAGTTGGAGACTAAGGTCTCGCCGAAGGGCGACGCTGGCGTCGCAGGAGTGCAGAGGGAGCCTTAACGGCCTTGGAGGCTAGGAGGCGCATACCGCCTCTGGTGCCCATAAGTTTGTTGTAAAGTGAGTTGTCTGATGTAGTTATCTACAGCAGTTGCCAAAATAGTGATAATGTACAATGTAGTGATGAACAGTGATCTCATCGGAGTAGGGTTAATAAAAGTAATCAGCTCAATGCTGGAAGTTAAGTTCCTTATCACTAGAATTTATGAATTGATCATTATCACGTATAATGATCTGAAGAGTACAGAAAAATCAGTAAAATGTCTCGAGAAAGTTTTGACAAGCGATTGTCAACAATGCAAATGTTGGAACCGTTTAATATTCGAAGCGCAGTCGAGCATGCATCACATTACTATCCACGTTACATTCTCTCGGAGCATATCATAATGACAATTTCTGAGCTGCAGCAAGTCATTTCTCGACTAGGTGCGCTAGTGGCTGAAGTCCCTCGAGAAGTACATATAGTAGGATCAAAAGCACTTTATAAGCAAATTCGAGAAACTATGCGAAGTGGACACAATGTGCAAATTACAGGACATTATTTATTTGAAGGCATGAGAGTAGTGCTAGATGACAGAATTCAAGGCGTGGTGATAAATAACAACGGTCGTGCGCATCAAGCTGGTGCAAGACTTGTGGATCGGATTAAAACTGCAATGATCTCTAATGTTAATGAAGTTGTTCAGCATGATCTACAATATCGATTATACACCGGAAGCCCAATCGTATATTCAATAAAACACCCGGAAGGCAATCAATGGATCAGGCCTGATCAAGTACTTGGTATTGTTGACGACATGTTAAGCTTATCAAGGCCTGTATGGGCTGCGGTAGTTTTAGTTGGGTATTCAGATAGCATGGATCAAATGAGAAATTGGGCGGAGGCGTTTTTGATTCCCCCGCAAGATGAAGAACCAGAACGAGTCGATATGGTGATATTGGTCGATATTCCATATCATTGTGATTATGACTTGTTAGAGGATATACCGGAACATGTTGATATCAATTACTATATGAGAAACAAGGAGCATACAGCTGTCGAAAAGGTGTACCAAGCTCGAGTTACCAGAAAGGATCTCACTGTTGCATTCGATTTAGTATACATGGGTATCAGCGATAAACTTGAGCCAATCACATCAGAACCGGACGAGAGAGGTCATTCAGTAAGAATGTCAGCGGAGGACGAGAAACATCCTGGAGAGTGGATGATTAAGCATAGTATATCACCCCGAGTCATTCTCGATCAGTCTTTAGTAGCAGGGTGGCTCGATGATGTTTTTGAGGAAAGAAGAATTGAAGCTAGTGTATATTATGAAGAATTGAGAATGGCCAATAGACGGTGTACTATTATGTGAGTGGATTGGTGGAAGGTAGTTTTGGATTGAGCGAAATTTTTGTGGCTTGCTTTGCTTTGGAGTTGTGAGATTTAATTGATCGTTTGGAGTGCATATCTGTAGTTAAGGAAATTGAATTTTCGTAGTGATAACATAAGATTAAAAATGCGATGGGGCTGCAAGCTGAATGATCAATGTACAACAGAGATTGTTCGGAACGCAATACCAAATAGTTTCTAGTTATTATTTAGAAAAGAAATATGCTGAACCACTTCCAAACAGATTCCATAGTTATGCAACCGCGACATATAAAAGTTGGCGGTTAGTATACTGAAAAATGCACAAAATATTTGTTACTGTTTCAGACTTAAAACTCGATATTAGTGATCATGGTTTTGTGATACCCTGGGAAATTACAGGGGAATAACTATGATCCTAACGTCACTAGGGTTTCGCTTCTTACAATGGGGCCTAAAGTTTACGACATAAGAATTTCAGCTGCAGCCTAATTTCTTTGATTGAATTTACAAATTTCAGGGACAACTGTTAGAACTATTTATCATTCATTACTGTATTGGTTCTATGGCTCGGTGTCAGTTCCTTGTGGCTGATTGTCCAAACGAAGCTCTGAAGTTTTCGCTTCAGAACCGCGAAAGCGGCATTTATGCAGGGGGCGGTGTCTCTGCTCGCAGCACTCATTGATCATTTTTCATATATAAAAGCATTCACTGTTACCTCACATCTAATTAGACAGTTAAACCATTGTATCTAACGTATAGTTTACAATTAAATATTCATGGATCGATTGTGCTGGTATCGATTCGCGCAGCTTTAGACTCCGGACGCTGGGTAAGACAAGGTTCCGTATATTAGACCCCTGGTTTCGTAGAATATTAAGATGAGCCGCGTGTGGTGACCACAGATGTGCGGCGTAATGGAAACCGTAACACTTGACGCGTGCGCACGCGCCACGACGCGTCTTGGATGTGTCATAAAGTACACCAATGATTTATTGTTCAAATTTCGAAGCTCAATTAATATTTATTAATCATAGAGAAAATTTTGGCCAAATGCATTATATGATTTTGGGCAATACCTCAGATAAGTTCAAAGTCAGAAAAACGAACGCTCGTCTGACGCCGCGCAACGCGCAACGGTTAATTTCCTTGAGAATGTTGTGTGCTGCGGACATCAAAAACTTTTCCAAAAACTACGAAATTTGTGCGTTTGACAGTTTCTCGCGTATGTAAAAAATTAGAATGATCTAATTCGAAACACTAACTTTTAAAAAAGACGCAGGAACAAAGTGGTAGTAAACAAGCCAAAACCTTGTGGTGAGTAATTGGCCATAGAGAGAAAGTTACCAGACATAATCAGTTACATATCTCATTTTAGCTAACCAAGAAGCGTAGACACTGAAATCTGGAGGTCTCCTCAATTTTGAGGTTTGCATCTTACACTGCAACGTCTGTAGAACACAAAGCGTGTGCATTGTTTGAAAAAACCCATTAAATTCGTAACTGTCATGATAATACTCTAAACAAACTTTGACCAAAATCGCAAATAAAAATAGTGACAAATAACTATACAGTCTAATGTTTTGAATACAAAAAGCAGCCCATAAAAACAAATACTACAATAAAGCAAAGCCTACTCAAATTCCACAGTTTCAGCTTTTCCATACCAGTTGCTCTCCTGGTACGTGTAACTGACCACCAGTTTCTTGCCAATTGGCACTCCTTCCTCGACAACAGGAATTGCTTGACCACCATAATTGTATCCATTGGAGCCCGGCTCTGACTGGAAAAGAAACACTGGATCTGTATTCCAAGGACCAGTAGGAGTAGGGGAAGTGAGAGCATAGAACTTTGAGTCTGCCCAATTTGAAAAGAAAACTAGCAGATAGGCACTATGGTATTCTGAGTAAAACATTGATCCAGTAGAGAAAGGCATTTTTCCTGTAAAGACCGCCTTTTCTTGATTCCGAATCGAGGCGTCGGGGGCCGTGCGAGACCACGAGTTGCTCGAACCATCAAAGTATTCCCAAGTTGAAGAGTCATGTGCACTCCATCGTGGAGCTTTAGCCAAATGAACGTCGTATTTGCCAGAGTGTTGAGTGTCAAGAGCATACATGTACACCACAGAATTGACAAGTAGCGAAGCAAAGCTACCATAAGCATAAGTACCACTGCAGTAAGAGATCACGTCTTTTCGAGTAACAATAAGTTCTCCGTTCTCGATTGTATAATCAACTGAAGTATAGCCAACTGTTTTTGAAAAAGATCTATCATCAAACTTCACAACCGACCAAATCTGAGTAGAATGGTATTCATCAATTGGCATACAGGGACCAAAAGCCCACAAAGCGTATCTATCATCCGAGTATTGAATCTGCTCCTCTCCACCAGCCCAAGGAACAGCAACAGTGACTGAGCCTTCATTGGTAATTGAAATCTCCTGAACTTCAGACGGGTTACCAGAGTTCCGACTCACAACAACAGAATTTGAAGCAGCACCAACAAATGTTCCATCTGACTTATAAGCGAAGGAGTCGTCAAAAAACCAAAACATATAATTTCCAATTGGACAAACAGTAGGTAAATCGCGATGAATATCCCATGGAGAGTGAGGATCTTTTAGAGGCCCATGAGGTTTGTGATGCTTGACTTTCAAGCGATCAGGATTATGATGCCCTTTTGCTGCGAAGCTATGTTTGAAGGCATTGCGGTAAGGATTATCGCCAGCGGTAGGTAAAGAGAATGAATGACGAGCAGCAAAAGATTTCGGGTTGCCAAACGGACCATTGTCACGAGACTCAAGGGGCACAGCAGCAACTGTGTTTGCCAAAGCAATTGCGAGTGCCAAAGACGAGAGCACAAGTTTATTAACGTTGATGAGCATTTCGGATCGCGAAGAAAGAAAGAAAGAAGAAAATAACGGCAGTTGAAGCAGTGAATAGAGAGGATAACAGGAAAATCAGGAAGCAGCCGTAGCAGCGTCGCATGGATTTAAATATGAGACGGAAGTTCGCATTTTGAGACGGAAGAGAAATGCGACAGGGGCTCGAGACCTGTACCAGGTCAACGCAGGTACCATCGTTGAACGCGTCGAAAGAAGGTTTGAAAGCGTGCCTGAGTTGCACTAGTGTGGCGGGCTTGCAACCAGCGTAGAGCATGTGGCGGTGTTATGTGGCTAAGGCACTTGCTTGTCGCAGATTGAGTTTCGTAGTTGTTGCAGCAGAATTTACATACTGTCTGTCTATCGAGCAACCAACAAAATAATAGACAATTTCGATTGTGGTGAGCTCATGATGCCTCAATAACCACAACTACTATACTATCTAATTAACAGTTTTGTGTACCATTGCTGTAAATCTCGCAACAAAGCTTACGGTTGCGGCAATACAGCCCTGCTGGTCGCCGGAAGTGTGTGCAGCAGCGCAGTTGGCTGCACTAGACTCTGTTTGCTGAGCCTTTTTAGATCTGGAACAACCACTCTTAATGCCTTTCCAGTTTGCTATCTAATATATTTTATTACAGAAATTGTGTATGGCAATGCAAATATACATAATACGCTATTTGATGCTTACTGTGCTCTCATGTTAAAATTGAGTAGCTTTGCTCAAATCTTGTCGCAAGTATTTGTTCCTGCGCGTAAGCTGCCGGAAATAACAGCAACCCTAAAGTTATCCAAACGAGGAATCAAACTTTGCATGCTACTGCTTCGCTTGAGTATCCCAGCCGTTAACATCAACGTTCTTCAAATAGACTGCCGAACTAGAATGCGCCTTTAACTGGCTTTTACCGCATCAGTCATACTTTGCTGGCTGTTTTGAAGTTGTAGATGTCTTTAGCCAACGGCTGTTCGCAACAGCTTATGTTCGACAGCACTCTCGTTATGTGATATTGATCACGGAGCGACTAGCAAGCACAAACTTAAGTGCATTTTGATCGTTGTAGTCTAGGTTCGAGCTGATAAAAAAAGTATGATAATCGTCTTCAACATCATAAGAGATTTTTGGTTCATTGAGCTTGACTATCGGGCTCTCATTGTCAGCTTTGATTCAGTGGTTGTCGATCGGATGCGTTCTACGCTGGTTAAACGCGCCATTGGAGCCAATACACTGGCTCGCTACTGACAATGTCGGTGGCTGCTGCCCCAATGTTACATATGGCATACTTGACAGTGAGAGGAAACTTATTTCATTATAGAATAATCGAAAACAATATCTTGTGGAACTATTACGTTCTTGTACAGAATTTCGAAGTTTCACAGAAAAAAATAAAGAATATTAATTTTGTTGGCCCGCAATCAGATACAAAATCCGAAAAGTGGTAAACTTAATTTTGATGCAAAGCTATTTAACAGGAATACGATTAGCGTCCATCTCGGTACCGTAATGCAGCTCGCGTCTTCCGATACGCACGCTTAATTTCCAACGATTTTTGGCCGTATCCAACCAACTTGCATACTGAAGAGCGAATCTCAGAGTTTTTTTCATAAAGAGCTCTCTTTCTGTATCCAATTGGTGCAGCGACTGATCTATTGTAGTATGGCGACTTTCTAGAAAAACTGTTAGTTAATAGTTTATAATCAAGAGACTCTCAGCGTAGAACCGCTCACTAGTGTTGTCAGAGATGTGTGCTAGAAGAGTCTATCATATTTTGATATTTTGATGAGTGATTTATAACCCCAACAGCGGTGTTTATCGAAGAAAAAAAGCAATATTCAACAATATGGTCAGTTCTTCCTGCTATCATTTGATACCATCATAGCTTGCCATTTCATCTAAAGCTAAAATGGCGTAGATACTTCCAAAATTTGCATAGCCCAGTGTTCATCATGTCCTCGTACTCAAATACCTCGAATACCTTCTAAATACCAGACAAGTTTTGCTGGTTTGGCGCCGTTTTCCAATCTCTGTGGCTCCCTGCAGTTTTTTTAGACTCCCGAAGAAAGCTGGAAACTCTCCTTCATGTAGAATCATTCTTTGTATAATCATGATAAATTGCAGTTTCTAGCATCAATTAGATAAGCGAAATATCTGCGCATCGCAGAATCCAATTATAGCAACAGTCTCCAATAATGTACTCGAAGAGATATCAATTTAAAAAAGAATAGCAGATTGATCTTTCACAGAATAAACACCCTCGTTTTAGACAGTTTCCAGACAGTTTCCAAAAATTTTCCAAAAATTTTTCAAACAGCTGCCAGCTTTGATCAACAATAAAAACGCATGACAGCACCATGACAGCACAAATTGGGACTAAGAGTCGGGATCCACCCGACATTTGATAAATGATGTGAAAAACATATGAGCAAATCCTATAACAGAGTGTTTCAGTGAGAACAGTTGACTTTGCTGAGCCAAACTGCATGGAATGCTGCATGTATAATGTCCACTCGTTCTAGAGAGAATCATACAGGTCACATCCATATTCGTGATTGAGGCCTTGTAGAACTTGAGTTCTCTTTGATCTAGTTTCATAAGAAGTGCATGCCGCCATCTTTATTCGTAGTCTATCTAACTCAATCTGTTTTCTCTGCCTGGATACCTTTTTGAGATAGTACGGATATAGCAGTTATAGATGTTGAGTTAAACTGTACTTTTCACGATTATTGCAGACCCGAACTTGAGCAGTATCTATCAAATTAAGTTTACACACTGCTCATTGAATTGCAGCATAAACGCGTAATTTATTTTAAGGCATAAGTGTGCAAGCACTGTGCGCGCGCGTGTTACACGGTTGCCCAGCCACCTTGTTTACATTCCAAATTGTGTGTGAAATTTGCAGTTTCAGAACAAGTATTCTCTCGCTTGTTGCTAATTATTGCTAAATCAGAACTGTTTGTAGATAAATAGTATTGCATTGAGTTTTTGTTGAGTTCTCTCGAATTGCAAGCTTTGCGATGTTCTACTCCGAGACGCTGCTCTTGAAGAAGGTATTGTCACATCCCATACTTCAATTTTTTGAACCATGAACTTCTCTAACATGATCTTTAGGGCCCGTTAGCTCGAGTATGGCTTGCAGCTAACTTAGAAAGGCGTGTTACGAAAGCACAATATTTACAAGCTAGTATTGAAAAGTCAGTTGGAGCTATCGTGGGACAAGGAGCTGCACCCATGGCATTACGATTAACTGGCCAGTTGCTTCTGGGTGTTGTGCGAATTTATGGACGAAAGGCAAAATATTTACTTGATGATTGTAATGAGGCTTTAATAAAACTACGAATGGTGAGTCAAAACTTGTCGGACATCATTGAAAGCGATCTAATTAGATTTAGACCTTCAGCAGAGGAAATGTCGATCTCACAGCTAGTGCTACAGCTACCAACCCTCAACAAATTACCCTTCCAAACACTATCACTGATTTTGACTTATTGGGTCCCGACCCTTCTTCAATTTTGGGACTCAATGCTGAAGATCCTTTTGCGGAACCGTCTACCGCGGAACCGTCTACCACAAATATTGTTTCGGGTGCTCACACGTCATCTGCTCAAGAAATTACGCTTCCTGAATTACAGGATTCTATTGAATACGCCCGTGGAAATGAAATGGAAGACGAGCTTGCCAATATGGGAGACGATGATCTTGTTCTTGACACCGGTGAATATTTGGATACTTCGGAAGAGCAGCAGTTTGCACCGCAAGACGACTTTGAAATTCCTGAAGCACCAATCGAGCCTATCAACGATGAGCTGGATATGAGTATTGAAATTGGTCGTGATAATGAAGTCAACTTAGATCAAGTTGAAGACTACGCAATGGAGCTCGGCGACGAACCATTGCTCCCAGTGACCGATGAGCCCGTCACCGCTGAGGCTGATCCCAAAATCGGTATGCAGGGAGATATTTCAGAAATTGAGATGCCTAGTGTTAGACAGGAAGACGAGTCTTTATTGGTAGAAGGTGATAACATTGAACAAGCCGCGGTCCAAAAGCGTGCTCCTCGCAAGCAAAAAGTCAAAATTGATACTGCAACTGAACTGAAAGGAGCGTTCATCAAAGATATGCAAGAGAACAGAACTGGCATTTTAAAGACGTATCCCACATTACCTTACTCTCGTGACGAGGTTACTCTTTTGAATAACTATGAGACTATTAATGTCTTTGATTTGGTCTTCAGGCCGTCGTATATGAACGAGGCTTTGAGTAAAATGATGGAGCCTGAGTTGCTGAAGAATACACCCAAGAAGCGAAAAGCATCCAATGTGGAGCTTGCAGCTGAAGATGAGGATGAGAGCGTGTCCAAGAGAGCTCACATAGACGAGAATATTGTGGTAGAAGAAGACCCTTTTGCATTTGACGATGTTCCTGTTCTCGAAGATCGCTACGATGCACCTCAAGATGAATTTGCACCTCAATTGGATGTCGAGGATGGCTTGGAGCTTGACTTGGCAGATCCATTTTCCTCAGGAAACAATAATCTCGAAGGTGTTCCATCAACTGAGGAGGCGTTAGCTGAAGAGGAGGAAGACGTTGCTGCTACACAACCAACTAGCGGAATATCAACAAATACAAAAGAGACAATTACGCTTCTTTCATCAGAGCTGTCCAACAAGGAGAAAATTGATTTCCAGACTCTTACTGTTGATTCCTCAAGAAGCAAAACTGTGAAACTGTTTTTTGAAACTCTTGTCCTCGCTACAAAAGATGCTATTGAAGTGGAACAGCAAAATCCCTACGGCATTATTGGAATTAGAGCTAAAGAGTCGCTATTTGATAGCAACATGATAGATGAAGCGGCAACACAAGCTGCTGTCTAATTCAATCAAAGAGACGAATGATGTATTAATATTTGCTAATGCTTAGTTTTTTGCTGGTTTAAGACGGGATGCTTTTTAGTTTTTTTAGAGTTGGATTGTATTTCTAGCTGGCTGGTAAAAGAAGCCGGATTGCGTGGTTTATTTTTTTCACTTTAAGTGTACTTTTATAAGTTTGTATAAATAGGTTTGCGTTATTTCTTATGTTTTGTATTTGTATTCAATCTTTCTTGCTTTTTTGCATGCTTGTAGATCTATTATATTATTTGAATCAGAAAATATTAAACGCCTATAAATGTCTATATTACACTAACTCCACATCCCCTTCCTTAAGATACTGCCTTATCCACTTGTAAGGCAATGCCAGTATATTACCTTTTTTAAGCTCTATAATGTCACGATCTTTTGAGATGACAACGTCCCCTGGTACATCTTTAAGCACTTTGACAAACACGACTTCATTTAAATCTGGTGTATCGACCATTGATAGAATTGGGTTCTGCTCATCTAAACTTTGAAGGTTTTCAGGCAAACCTGAAAAAAATCTCTGTTCGTAGAAACGTTTTAGAATCTGTGCTCGTCTATAGTAGATCATTAGCAAGTGTTAACAGTTGACATTTTTGCTTTAAACTTACCGCATGACGTATCTTTTTTCAACTGCTGATAACTTGTTTCGTACATCAGCGTTGAGAGTAATATGTACATAGTATTTGTCAATCTGTATTTTTGATTAGAAAGTCTGCGGTTAAGTTTCACCAGATGATGATCATACTTTGTGTAATCGTGCTCTAACATAGCCTCGTATTAAAAATTTTATCCTCTCCAGCTCTGACTCTACTAATAATGCCTTCAGTTTGTTCTGAGCCGCCGCTTCAGGATCTGAAGACATGATCTCGATAAATTCGATTTGCTCGCGCAGACGTTCCATCATTTTGCTTAACAGTTCTTCTTCATATGGCAGTATGTCGGGACATGTTCTTTCTGTAACCCATAGGTTCTTGAGTTTGTGTAAATCTCGTTGCTTAACACGTTTGCGATATTCATCGGCACCTTTGAAGTTGGTTCGAAATTCGTAGTCGCGGTCAAGGTTATTGATCAAGTCATCGATCTCAGCATCGCGAACATCGGTCATCACGGGATTCTTCTTTAGAAAGTAGACAGACTATATGTACAATTCAAACCAGCTAAAACAAAGTCAGTACCTGGTTTGCGGTTTGTTTACTTTTTAGTCGGGTTCTGGTCTCTAATCGTGGGTAAATTAAAAGTTAACGCGTTCAGACATCTAAACCTTAAATCAGAAGCGCGCTGCAATTAACTTTTGCACAAACTCCCAATGTTTCTCCAGGCAACATGTCTGAAATGTCTGATAGCGAAGAGGTTATCCTGTGTCGACCATAATAGCATCTGAAGTTCAAATATTTTGTAAGCGACTGATTTAGTGATAGAAGAAAGAACTCGTCTGCCTGTAAAAATGCTGAAGTTTCCTGAAATAGTTGCATAAAAACAAAGCGTAAATACAAAAGAATGTAAACGAGCATTTTATGACGTACGAGTGAGTCTGTGTCAGCTGCTTTTGGTTTATCTCCTAGGCACAGAGTAACTTGTTATCTTGACTTTACCTCTCCACATCTCACTTGCTCCAGTTCTTCTTTCTGAGCACTGTTTACTTGATAACAAACTTACTTAAAACTAAGATTAAATAGTGAGTGGAGCTTTTATTTGAGCAATTACAGATCTGTATTTCGTTCACACGCTAACTTTGTGATAGTAAACAACAAAATGTCTTCTGTATCAGAGAAATCGAACGTTGAATACACCAGACTCGCGTCTACTGACAGCGCTGAGCTTCCGTCGTATGACGAATGCCCCGCCTACGACGAATCATCCAAGGCCGAGGCTCAGAATCCCTCCCAAAAGAGAGCCCGATGCCGTCGTGTTGCTGCCGCCATCAGTGGCGTTGTTACTCTTCTCGTCATGGGTGGTACTGCGGCCGCTGTTTACTCTAAGCGTAAAGGATGCTATTAGGCTGATGGCTGCTGCTTTATTCAGGAACTGATGGGTTATCGGCGTTTAGCTAGATGGGCGTGACAAGGTCGCTTATTGATTTATGCAAAGGCTGGCTGTCTTTTTACTTGCGCTTCGTTTCTTTGGGATAACAGATACAATATAGCAAATTAAACATTAACTCTTTAGTTTGATAAAATAGTATAGAATTACTTCTTGGAATACTTTTCGATTAGAATGTCTGCCATAACGGCGACTTAAAACCTGAAAGCACTAAATAATTCGAGAAATTTCACTTTTATTTGAGGCTTCTGGACAATGTATGAATACAACCAAAAGTAATTACATAGTATTGCAGCATTGGGCTCGTCATGTTAACAATAGACATTGAATATCAGTCTTTCGGCTGATACTTCCGTAGCTGTCAGTTACCCCTTATTTTAAAATTATTCCCAAATGTTGAAAATCGGAGAATAAGAAGCAAATCAAAGTGATCAGAATATCTTACTCTACATAACGTACGGCTGGTCATTTAAGAGCGATACTTCAGCATAAGTATCTGTTTTGTTTTATTTTGAATTGCACATGTCAGACTCAGAGTCGGATATTAAACCAGCAGCAAAGCGTGCGAGGGGTCGCAAAACTGCAGTAACTCCAAAAGCTAAGAAGGTCAAGACTGAGAACTCTTCCAAGAGTGAAGCAGAATTGTTTCCTAGAACACAGGGACTGAAAATGTTTGTGGGTGCGCATGTGAGCGCTGCAAAAGGTTTGTGTTGAAGTTGTGTACTGCTAAATTTGATGATGCTAATATGTCCTGCTTCAGGTGTTTTTAATGCCATCTCAAATAGCAATCAGATAGGGTGTGCTTTTATTGATAGGCTTCTTAGATCTGGAAACTAATATGCTTCTATAGAGGAAATTCATTGGCTCTTTTCGTCAAACAACAACGGAAATGGGTTGCACCACCTTTGAAACCCGAAGAAATCAGCAAGTTTATAGAACTTGCGAAAGAACACAATTACGATCTTAAAAAGTATTTAATAAGCGTCATTCGTTTGGCATATACGTGCAAGCACTTACATCTCTACATAGGCATGCACTTCCTCATGGGTCGTACCTTATCAACCTCGCCAATTTAGACGAAACAAAAAATGCCCAGGCTTACACTGCATTTTTGGACGAACTCACCCGGTGCGAACAACTTGGAATTGGTCACTACAACTTCCAGTAAGATTCTCTAGTAGCATACCACTGAAAAAAGTGTCTACTGACATCTATAAAGTCCTGGATCAACGCTAGGGAATGACAGAGCGACTGCTCTGAAGCAATTAGCTAGCTGCATCAATCGCGCGATAAGTGAAACATCATCTGTCAAAATTGTTTTAGAGAATATGGCCGGTCATGGAAACTTGATTGGCTCAACATGGGAAGATCTTAAAGAAGTTATTGATATGGTTGAAGATAAAAGTCGTGTTGGAGTCTGTATTGATACATGCCATACTTTTGCTGCTGGATTCGACATACGGACACAAGAAATGTATGACAAGATGTGGGCTGAGTTTGATAAGGTCATCGGTCTGAAGTATTTATGTGCGATTCATCTTAATGACTCAAAAGCTCCTCTGGGAAGTAATCGCGATTTACATCAAAATATTGGACTAGGATTCTTAGGTTTAGAGTCTTTTAGAGTTGTAAGTGCACAAAGATTCTTCGTCATTTTTTAATATTGACGGAAATTCCAGCTTATGAATACCAAACATCTAGAGGGTCTGCCAATGATTTTGGAGACTCCGGACGGTGGTGACGATACTGTGTATGCACATGAAATCAAGTGAGTTCATGTTTCTACGTATTTTAAATCCTCAAAGCTGACAAACGTTACAGATTACTGGAGTGGCTGATTGGAAAATCCTCAGACGATCCAGAATTCATCAAAAAGCGTGATGAACTGAGCAAAAAGGGTGAGAAAGAACGAAACGTTCAGGAGGAAAAATCAAATCAAAAGAAAGTGAAAGAGGACAAGAAACAGAGCAAACTGAAGGTCAAACGTAAAAAAGCTCAAGACTCAGACGAAGAAGACAGTGAGTAGTTACGGTTTAATAAGCAAAATCAAATTCATTGCAAAAAACTCCATTTCATATTAATTAATCTTACAGTTCCATACAAATACAGTTTTCACTGGAATTTTAAAGTTTCCAGGACCGCCTTGATAATATTCTCACTATCATCCGCACTATTCACTAACTGTGTAACTTCCGGTCCCACAAATTCATTGAAGTTGTCAATGTCATCATCAGAAAGCTCTTCGATAGTCGTGAATTCTGAATCGACTAACGCACGCAGCGCACTTACAACTGCCATACCTAGTCTTCGCTTGTCTTCGTCAGTGACTGCACTTGTGGTACCTATCACTGCCGCCCATTCTCGCAGATTTCCCAAAACCAAAACTCTGATGACTTCGGCTCCCATTGCGGTTAAGCCGCATAAAGCTCCGTATTGAGTGCCTGCGGATTTGGATGAATCCATAAATGCTTTGAGAAGCGTTCGAGTCACGCGAGGTTTTAATGTATGATATGTATCGCCATAATTTATGCAGACTTGATTTAAAAGAGACGCTGCAAAATCTCGTACTTTATAGTGCTCTTCTGTGGATACTTGAGATGTGCCGATTCTTTTGCCGACCAGTAAAGTAAGTATTGGCGGCATGACGGAATGTATCTATATCCAATATTAGCATTCTCAGTCCACAATTTTCAAAAAAGTCACATACATATGGTTCGATAAAAATGGTCTTGTTGGTTAGAAGCTTGTGAAGAACTTGCAACATCAAGTATAGCATTGATGCGTTTTTCAGATTTAACCTGATCTTTTCTGCCACGAACTGAATAAGGTACGGAATAAGTTGATGCAGACCTGGATCATTTCCTAGACTATTCAGCACTGCATTTTTCATCGTATCAGTTGAAGTTTCCTCGGTTAAAGCTGAAACGACTCGATCATAGTAAAGTTGTAGTTCTTTTGAAAGTGCATGCTTCACTAAAGGTTTCACTTCAACCTCCGCAGAGTTAACGTTGGATTGACCCGCTGTCAAGGTACGACCTTCTGATGGTTGTGGATTTTGTGGAATCGCTGGCTGAACACCTTCGATCGCCAGCCAGTGAGCTATATAGTTTTTAGTTCTCTGTTGTAAGAAATTAAAAGTCGTATATACATACCGGTAAATGACACTTCTCTTGGGACCTTCGGTAGAGGCATATTTATAATTCGCTCAAAATCCACTTCCTCATCATCAATATAGTATAAAGTTTGGCCAGGTCCTAAAATTGCTTCGCGGAACTTGACAGGTCTTGTTGAATCGTATCCATATAATGGCTAATTAAATTAGTTTCCCCTATCATAAAACGTAGAACGTCAGTTAAATTGGACTTACCTCAACATTCAATACTCTGAATGCATGACTAATATCTTGTGTACTCAAAATAGTGCGCTTTGAGTGTTTCATGAATTTTGTTGCTTGTTCCAAAACCTCATTTATTCGATACTCAACATCCATAGCAAGTGATTTGCTCACTTCTTCTGATAGATTGTTGATTCCAAGGCTTTCCGCCACGTCCTTGACAGTGTCGCTTGGAGACCATAATGTATAGGAATACTTCATCGACGCTGACATCTTGAAAATTGCATCAGGTCTTTCAGACCCAGTTGGCGTTGTCTTCTATATCTAGAGATTTATTTAACATGTTCGCGTTCATCGGCGTGGGGTTAGGTTATTATGTAAAATATATGTCAGCAACTTAGATGGTGTTGTTTTTGTTTATCCCAAATGGGACGGGAGATCCAGTTGTTGATCGGGCTGTTTTGGAGCGAGCGTTTCCTCGTCAGCTAACTTACATCGCACCCTGCAGTCCAGTTTAGCTTTCTTTCTCCACTTTTCAAAAGCTCTGTTGATTACTCTCTACTTATTATTAAACCGTTCTGACTGATCTATTTTATTGTCATCGCAATATCGGTAACTTTCAATGGAATCCTCTCATCTACAATGGCACTTGCATACTTCAAGCCATAACTCTTCTTGGTCTAGCGATGCGTCCGAAGGATTATTGTACTCAGCTTCATCAAGACACGATGCAAACTACGAAGAGTATTCTCATCGAATACCCTCTCCAACTGAAACTAGAATTCCTAGATTGTTAAGACCGCTACCTTATCGTCCTCCTGAGTTCTTTTCGTCAGTTGGAACGGTGCCAGAACAAGACTTCAGTCTATCATTTGAAAGTCCTGACGCGTTATTTCGTGGGACACAGGCAGTGATGCCAACTACGCCTCAGTATTTGCTTCCTCCGCAATATCCTCCGACAATGGTTGCTAGTGCGACTCCAGTTTTTGTCAGTCCCAGCATCTCTCGCAGCCTACATACTCCTGCTATTGCTACGTTAACTGAAGCTCCATGCAGTTCAGAAATTGTTAGCTATAGTGCTCCGCCAGGCTACTCAATGCAACTAGTATCTAGCGCAAGGAATTTACATCCTTTTGACTCTAGTGTTTCGCGACCTCAACCTGCACTAGTGGTACCGGCTTCTCCTTTGACTGCAGCACCTACTTTTAGCACACAACCGGTCTATCGCCAAAATCCTGTGCTTTCAGAAGAAGAGGCTATTACTATTGTTTCCTTAGAATATCCACATCGTCGTCAAGAGTTGCAAACTATTATGCGTCTCAGAGCTATATCTCAGGTCTGTAGAATGTTTATGGTTTACTACTAATTTCGTGTTATTGTTTTGACTTATAAGTACAGCCTTGGACCAGAATCGCTATGACTGTTAATATGTCGGAACGCGAATGCCGAACGTTTTACAGGAAGGTTATGGAGAGACGGTAATTATACAACATCAGCCTGACTTTTTTTCTGTGCTGACTTTCATGGATTTCAGATGTCCGTTGAGACTTTCTCATTCTCTGAGAAGATTGGTCAGGCCAACAAGTACTTTCTTAACTTTGACCTCATCAACAACTCACTCAAACGCATTTACTAAATGGACTTCATGCCCTTTGGCGAGTACCTCTTTTAGACAAGGCACCCTTGCTCATCAGGTAGAAGAATCTACTGACGTCTCTTTTAAGTTTGACTCAACAGCTTCATCGACTCAAACAATGATGATAAACGCCAACATGGCAAATGCAGCTGCTTCAACCTTAATTACGGCAGCTCAACCAAACGCAACGATTCTACCAAATACCGAAAGGATAGTCATTGCGTCGACTCCAGCAGTTGTAGCAAAGTTTCAAGATGCGACAAACTCAGAAAATCGGTTGTCACCAGTGATTAATCCTCAAGGAGAAGTACCTATTTTTAATAATGTTTCAGATGCAAGACAAGATTCAAGCAATGAGTCCACAAGAGATTCACCAGAAAGTGCTTCCTTGTCTACCATAGTAGATGTTCAAAATACAACAGAGGCTGAAAACTTGCTATCATCAACATCAATCAACTCTCAGCCTGGTATGAGATTGTCTGGTAGTATAATTGAAACCTCGTCAAGTATATCAGATCAGAGAAATTTAGAGTACGCGAGAGATTTACCAAACACGATTCTTCTGTCAAATCACGATTCTGCACAAATCGAATTGCAGACGCTCGCTCTACCGAATTCCAATAATAACGTTATTCCGGCCGTTTTCACTCCACTCAATTTGAAATCATCTAACGTTTTGGTGAATACGAAACCTGTTTCTAAGAAAAGAGCTCGGACTCCAATGAAAAATCAAACTTCCCAGTCAAAAAAAATTAAGGCTGGTGCAAAAAGTGCTAGTTCCAGATGCAAGCTCAATAAAAACTTCAGTAGAAGCCAGCGTTCCAAAGAAATCAGTGACGAGTCTGATCTTTCGGTACTATCTGATAGCTTATTCGCGGATGATACCCATCTATGGGAGGATGATACCGATCAAAGGGAGGAATCACCAGAGGTTTGCTGCATCAAGCCTGTTGAGACTTTGGAAGATTTGATGAGGACACCTGTCGATGTATCCACTAATTTACTTGAAGCAAATCAGACCGCTTCTTCATTTGCAAATTTGGCTATGGGTCCGAGATCCCTCAATGACTTGTTTTCTTCTGATGAATCTGATGACGACAAGATATCTAAACAGCGAAGCAATGAAAGCATCCAGTCTCCTACTAACACAAGTGAGTGCGAAGCATACACGATCATGTCTCCGTCTTCCAGTTGCTCTACGGTGAGAAGAGCTAGTCATTTTGCGATTGATTTACCTGAGGCTTCAACAGTATTTACGAAGCCGACACTTAAAGCTTCAAAATATTGGACTTACGTCACTGAAGACGAAGAGTTTGAATCCGGGCCGCCTACAGAAACGTCAAAGCTAGACTCATCTGTTCCCGAGAAAACTGTGGCACAATGGAAAAAACAATTCTCTTGCAACTCTCGACCCAAGAAAAGCTCATCTACCTTGAATGGAAGACGTAAACGAGCCTCAAAACGCTACGAGACTGGAACATCAGATGAAAGTGATGTATCTTTATATGACGCAGATGAAGATGATAGCAATCTGACTGGCGAAGATTCTGATAGCGATGGCACTGTAAGTGGTGAAACGCTACAAACTGCAGTCGGAAATGCGCATACGTGTGAAACTCTCGATGGTATTAGGAGAAATAAACATAATACTCCGAGTTATGAGGTGTCGATTGCGTACGTAGAAAAGTTTACCATTTGCTGACTGTTTATTTTTTTATGAAGTTTAATGATGATTCTAAGCCAATATATTAACTACTGTTTAGTGTTACGACGAGAAAAGGTGCTAGAAAATTGGTATCGATTTCGAGTGATACGGTCAATACTATTGTTGATCTTCGCACGCAAGATCGTTATAGGTTTTCTTTTGTTGCACACATTTTGAGAGATTCGGGTTTCCGACCTAAACTTTCAGGGCAAGATGTGAAGAAAATTTTTGAAATTGCGATGGAACGTAAAGAGAACAGAAGAAGAGACGCAAATTTTTCATTCTCATCATCTGGAAATTACAATCGGCTTGATGATGGGCAAAATGAACCTAAGAAACCCGAAACTGGAGAGATACTCGGTGACGATCATGATCATGAAATCCATATTACTGTACATTCTGATAACGTTGAAACTTCTGATGATGCTAATAACTCTGTTGATACTGATAGTGACGAAAAGAATCTGTAACTGCACCATCTCTGATCTGATTTTTTTTCCTTTTATCAATACTAATGCTACTTAGGTTACCTTTCGGGGAATTCCTTCAGTTTAGGCTTTACGAATTATATCAAGCTGGAAAATCCTGGTCTGAGATAGCTACAAATTTTCCAGACTTCACCAGAAGCTTCTTACAACAAAAATTGTCAAAAATTGAATCTGATATGTGTGGATCTCGACGAAGCACTTGTGCCGCTAATTACAATTTCAAGCTCAAACAATTGAACGACTATGAAGTACCTCGGAGGCAACCGTCTGTTATACTAACCCGACGTGTAAAGAATAAAGTTGTGAGGCCAACAGCAAAAAATTCGGATTCTATACCTACCACATTAAACGTTAACGAACTAAAGGCACGGTTTGCTTCGCATGATAACTCTTTGAATGATAGTAGAATTTTAGGTTAAGTTTCCACTTCTGCATTCAGCACCCCAACCGAACTGTCAAAATCAGCTGATCATGCTACCATCGTTATCCGACCTACTGTTCCTCAAAAGTGATTTCAATCAATTAGAAGAGCGCACGCAAAGACAGTGGAATTTTACTTCTGTCGAATATAAGAATGGTTGCGGAAAAAAACTGAAGAAGAATTTTATAAATAGGAAAAACGTTTACATACAAGACAAATGCTTCCTAGTTGATAGCACTAAAGTTCCAAACTACAAAACTGTGTGTGCCTGTTACAGTAAGCGAGCATACGAAGTTAAAAATTGCCAGAAGTCACTGGGAATCAAAAAAATTGTTGATAAAGGCTTATAGTTTAATCATAGGAGTAGAGAAAATAGTAGGAAACAGCTGCGAATGCGAGATAGTGCAATGTTTGACGGCAATTCGGCAGCCAAAACCGCCAAACATAAATCTTGCGAGCAGTATATATCGGAAGGCGACTCCGATTACTGCCTAGACTTAGTTAAAGTTTTGAGTGTCTTACAGAGCTGGGTAGAAGTATATGGCTTTTGTCGGGCCGTTTTTTCGTACCTTCGGGCTTCTGGTAAGCGGGGTAATTCTCGCTTAGTCGCGCTTAGCGACTATCTGAACTCCTCTTACCAGAGTATGCAATTTCTTTAAACTTTTGATCTCGGCTTTTATAATTTTTTGCATCTCAGTTCTTGTATCGACCGCAAAACTGCTAGGTAGTTTCGGTCAACGGTCGTATTCGTTAAAGGTTCATGTTTCAAGTGCTCCACACAAGAAAGCAGTAACGACGATCGGAACAAGTAAACAAGCTTTTAAGTGCGGCTCGAGCTAATGAGTGCTTTGAGCTCGTCAATAGCTTAAATGGTTATGTGCTATAATTATGAAAATATAAATATTTATTAAACAATCTGTCTATTACTTTGTAGTTTTTTATAAATGCTAATAGATAAATCACCAAAACATTAGTTGAAGTTTGCACTTATTACGTCACTAATAAGTTCTCATTTTTGCAAAAAACGCTCTCAGTTTCCAATTAAGGTTCACAGTAAGGTTTTACCTTAATCCGAAGAAAATAACTCTGTTCTGGTAACTCCCTCCCCCACCAGAAGCCGCATGTAATATTGACGTAGTCGAAATGTAAATAATCCGGAGCTTATGAACCCCGCATCCGCAAATCCCGAGCCAGAGGCAAATATATAAGGCAAAGTCCTATTACATGTTTTTCTTATTAGCGCATACATTCTTATTTTACTTCTCAGTCACTTGAATTTTTTTGAGCAAAGGGAGTCCAACAATGTACAGACATAGTGAATTGTCGTTGTGGGGTTTGATCCCTTTAATTGTGCAGCTGCTTGGCTTGGCATATGCTACTGGTCTTTATGGTAAAAGTCCCAGTGTATATCCTTCCTGTACGTATCATAATTGCTTGCAATTAAGTTCTATGTAGCTAATGCATAGTCTTTCTTTCCAGTGTTGGGAGGTCGCAATCCTACTGACTCTGAATGGAACGCTGCTTATGACCGCGCCCGTGCATTTGTCTCGCAGCTTACTATTCTTGAGAAAATTAATCTGACAACCGGAACTGGGTGGGAAATGGGGCCTTGTGTTGGAAACACTGGTGAGATTCCAAGACTCAACTTTCCATCAATTTGTCTCCAGGATGGGCCGTTGGGCATCAGATCTACCGATTTGAACACTGCATTCCCTGCAGGTATTGCAACAGGAGCCACGTTTAACAAAAATCTCATGTATCTTCGTGGAAAAGCGATGGGACTAGAGAATCGAGCAAAGGGAATCAACGTTGCCTTGGCGCCTTGCATGGGTCCCATTGGGCGAGCACCTGAAGCCGGTCGAAACTGGGAGGGTTTCGGATCAGATCCTTATCTTCAAGGCATTGCTGCATACGAAACTACCCGTGGAATTCAGGAGGCAGGTGTTATTGCTACTGCTAAACATTATCTTCTTAATGAACAGGAGCACTTCCGTCAGTACGCTGAATGGGTAGAGTTTGGCTACAAAGGTCTGAAAGAGCCATACTCCGCAAATGTCGATGATCGTGCCTTACGCGAAGTATATGCATGGCCGTTTGCAGAGGCTTTGAGAGCTGGCGCCGGTGCAGTTATGTGCTCCTATAATCAAGCAAATCAAAGTCAGTCTTGCCAGAACTCTTACCTCATCAACCAAGTTTTAAAAGACGAAATGGGTTTCCAAGGTTTTGTGATGTCAGATTGGCTAGGCCAGCACTCTGGAGTTGCATCTGCTCTTGCAGGTCTTGATATGACTATGCCTGGTGATGGTGCAGCTATGGGTGACAGTATTTCCTTTTATGGCCCGAACCTTACTTTGGCCATCATGAACGGATCGGTTCCCGTTTGGAGATTGGACGATATGGCAACCAGAATTATGGCCTCTTACTTCAAAGCAGGACAAGATCCAAAAACCTATCCTAGACCCAGCTTTTCATCATGGACTTTAGATGATTATGGACATGTCTTACCTTTGGATAAGGATAGCGAGTATGCAATCGTGAATCAACATGTCGATGCTCGTTCTGAGTTGAGTGGTCAGGCAACTAAACAGATTGCACGGGAGAGTGTTGTTTTACTTAAGAACCTGAACAATTCTCTACCTCTTACAAAGTTTAAGAAAATGGCAGTGATAGGATCTGCAGCGGGACCAGCTGCGGGTGGACCGAATGGATGTGATAATAGAGACTGCAATAATGGAACGCTAGCGGTAAGTTTTGCTTTTTATGCTAATTTATCACTTCTGACAATTATATTCTAGATTGGATGGGGTTCAGGCTCTGCTAACTTTCCGTATATGATCACTCCCCTTGAGGCTCTCAATTATCAAGCTACTGTGGCTGGCTATCAACTGGACTACTCTTTAGACGACTACAACTACAAATTAGCAAAAAGCTATGCTAGAGATGCAGATGTCGCAATTGTTTTTGTCAGCGCAGATGCCGGTGAAGGCTTTGTTGAAGTCGAAGGAAATAAGGGTGATCGACAGGATCTTAAGCTATGGCATGGAGGCGACAAATTAATCAATACTGTTGCATCTGTTAATAATAACACTGTTGTTGTTGTTGAATCGGTTGGCGGTGTTGACATGGAAAAGTGGATTGAAAATGAAAATGTCACTGCTGTTTTGTTTACTATTGTTCCTGGTCAGGATATTGGATTTGGAATATCTGATGTTTTGCTCGGTAACTACAATCCCTCTGGAAAATTGCCGTTTACTATTGCAAAGAATCGCCGAGACTATTCAGCAACTGTCATCTATAACCTGACGGCGCCTGTACCGCAAATCAACTTTACCGAAGGCCTGTACATTGACTACCGTCATTTTGACAAAAAGAACATCACTCCGCGTTATGAATTTGGATTTGGTATGAGCTACACCGACTTTTCATTCTCTGACTTTTCAGTCGTTGTCGATGCAAACAGTGACACAAATGAGTTTCCTAAGGAACCACTCCCATATTTAGATCCTATGTTCTACAATGGCACAAATAGTGAGGTACCTTCCATCGGTGATGTATTGTATCCAAGCGGCTTCCGCAAGTACAAAAAATTTATCTATCCCTATTTGACAAAGTCAGAAGCATCGAAAGCCAAATTCAGCAATAGTTCTTATCCGTACCCCGAGGGATATTCTGAGAAGCAGCCTTCGAAACCTAATGTTGCGGGTGGCGCGTCAGGTGGTAATCCTGCATTGTTTGAGGTGTTGGTTTCTGCTACAGTGAAAATCACAAATACTGGTCCTATGGATGGTGCAGAGGTAGCTCAACTGTATCTTGCTTCTCCAACTGACGCCGGCGTCGACTTTCCAGTTCAGGTCTTGAGAGGGTTTGAGAAAGTGCAATTGGTTGCCGGAGAATCCACTGATGTTACTTTTCATTTGACAAGAAAGGATTTGAGCTATTACGATGTCGAAAACGCCAACTGGAAAATTCCTAGAGGAGAATTCAAGGTGTTTATTGGCAACAGTAGTCGCAATCATGAACTTGCCGGCACATTCACCTTGTGAGAATATTGCCCGCGCCGAAGTACAGTAGTCGCGAAGGCCGACTAAGTGTGACAAGGCCGAGTCTGTAGAAAGATGTAAAAGGGAGATGAATGACCAGCTGAACTCGGCCGCTGAGGCCCTCCGTCAAGCTTCACTAGAATACAGTACTCAGTTTTAGACCGCAAAACCAGGTCACACCACTCAAAGATAAGCTTAATATCTTTACACTTAACTTTTTTGGTGATCTTACTTTTGATCAATTTGAATTTGAAGCTCTTGTTGTTGAGCAACAAATACAGATGACCATCTACTGCCAACAGCGGGCGCGTTGTGTGTTCAAAATATTCCGTCGCCATATCTTTTAAATCAGTCAGTTTGGATGAAAGAGCTTATGTATCATAAGTCGACTATATATTAAACAATAAACGCCCCATGCAGATTTGTAAGGTGTCTTGACTTGGGCACAGTTTGGCTTCGTGAGAGGATGGCGGCACGTCGTCGACGAGCTTTATGTTCAGAGGCTTCGTATTTCTTCGCTGCTCCTTCAAATACGTATTTACGGGTCTCTACGCGTATCTTAAAAAGCCATAGTCAAACTGGTATTAAGATTCTTTTATAGAAAACCATTTGTGGTGACTTTTGGGTTTGAAAGGGTGGTAAGATGAGTCGCATCGACTACACGTTGGGAAGTGCGACGCTCGCTGACATGCAACGCTCACCCTACACTCACGTTATATAAAATAGAGATCATAGATCGAAATCGGAAAACAGAGTCAGAACATAAAAATAAGTACAAACTGTATAATGAATCTAACAGAATTAGACCGCAAAGGAAGGCAAACTCAATTTGACAACAGCAAAAGTAGTTTGCAAGAAATCAAGTTGACTTATACGTTGTACCAGACCTACGAAACCCTCATCTAGCGAATGATGAGTGATTGTTTCTTTGTCACCTCATTGCGGAGCGCAGATCCAAAGTACAAACCCCATAATGC